>AWUE01015087.1:0-120681 GCA_001974825.2 Corchorus olitorius | reverse complement strand
ATTAGATCAATGTGAAACAAAATTTCAAAATTCTTAAAGATATTAAAGATCTGATTTATTTATCAATGGTGAATGTTATTATTTTTTAAGTCTAAGATTACTAACAAAGTTGTAGTGAATAAGATACAACACATTACTATTATATATATAGAACTATACCAAAAAAAATTAGTTGAACATTAGTGGTTGATTTATTAAATTAAATTAGATCAATGTCAAACAAAATTTCAAAATTATAAAAGATATTAAAAATCCGATTTATTTATTATTAAGGAAACAATATTTCTTTTTTTTTGGCCAACAAAACAATATTTTTTTTTAGTCAATACGTTTGCACATATACCTAAGAATTTGAATTAAAAAAATACCTAAGAACTTAATTAATGTAAGTATTTCAGTTATTATAGTATTACATTTAATTAATGTAAATATTTTAGTTATTATATATATTACATAGGAATTAAAAATTAATTGAAATAAGGGTGCGGTAAAAGAAAAATTATAAATTTTAATATAATAATATATTTAATTTAATTGATAAATGAAATTACATATTGAAGCTTAAAAGTTTAATTTGATAAATACATGTTTACCCTTTAAATGAATACTAAACTTTTAAAATTAAAAAGGTTATTTTAGATATTTCAGGTCAATGGTTTTGAAGTTTAGACTTATATAGATATAGATATATATGAGACTAAAATGAAAGGGTGTATCATGTATCCGGTTCTGTGAAGAATGGGGTTTCCCAATTTATCTCGGGGAAACATGGGACGTGTCTTTTAGAGTCAAGATACTATATCTAAGTCCATGCCTCTAGACCTGGCAATTCGTGTTTCGTGTCGTATTTCGTGTCGTGTTTACATAGGGTATAGTATTAGACATGACACGAATACGACACGATTAATCGTGTCACGAAATTTAAATACGAACACGAGACCTGTTTTTAAAAGTGTACACGGGACACGAGACCTGTTTACACGATTAAGTCGTGTAACAAGTCATGACACGACATGACACGTTGACACGATTCAATTTTTCAAATATTTCAATTAACTAAAATATATATAATTAGAACTAAAAATGTCTAATTTTAAAACATAATTGGGTAATTGCCTAATTGGGTTGGGTATATTAGATTTTAGGGTTTTAATTAGCGTGTCTAACGTGTGTCGTGTAACAGGTTGTCATGTTTTCGTATTAACCCGTTAACTAAGGCGTGTCTCTCGTGTCTTAAACGTGTTAATCGTGTCTTGACACGATTATGACACGAAACACGATTACCATAATCGTGTCCGACACGATTCGGACACGAGACACGTTAAGGCAAACACGAACACGGCTAAACGTATCTCGTTCCCTGTTGTGTCGTGTCGTGTCAAGACCCGAATTGCCAGGTCTACATGTCTCTCAACTTTGAAAGCGAGGGTGTATTGTGTATGGAACTAGTAGAAATATACAATGGGTTTGTGTAAGCATTAATGATAGGGTAATTATTTGATATACTGACCACAAACGGGTGAGTAGTTGACAAATACTCATTTTCTTAATTAATTTTGTTTTAAAATTCAATATTATTCCCTAAAAAACACATGTCAACCCTTAACCTCACATATGTAGTGTGTAGTATGTTAAACTCCATTAACAGTGTATATTGTATAATTTTCCTTAATGATATCTCTAGTATAAATATTTCATTCAATCTACCCCACAATTGGGCCAAGTATAATTTTTGATGGACTAGTTCAACCTTTACATATACTACTATAAGAACACTATCATGAAATGGTTAAATTATGCAATTATTTCTTTACAGTGGACCTAAGCCTCATTGATAAGAGAACAAATAAAGAAAACAATACTAGTACAAAGTTCTGTTTGGCTTTGCCCAAATAAAAGAAAAGAAAATACTCAAAAGAAGAATCCAACCACAACAGTCCTAAAAAGAGGGTGGGTTTTGGTGTTGGGAGGACAAAGACATAGCCATCATTTCATATATAGCTTTCCTTATCAAATACCTTTATGTCCTCATCAGTCATCATCTCCATTATTAATTAAATGGAAAAAATTTCATAGTTTTAGACACCAACTTTGTTCTAATTGATACAAACAAACAGGGTATTATTATGATATTAAGTTTTCTTGTATGAAGAAGAAAATATATAATAGAAAGCTAACAATATTTTCACAAAAAAAGAAGAAAACTAACAATATTCATCAGCATTTTTCAATTCATGATATATATTATATATATAACCAAGTCAATATTAATTGCCATGATTTTTTTATTATATATATAACCAAGTCAATATGTATTGAATTTTAACTATCAAGAATAATCTATATATGTGGTTATAGTTAATGGGAAGATAATCAAAGTTTGAGATTGCATTTAATCTCTTTGAGAATATATATATATATATATATATATATATATATATATATTATATAAGGAGAGTCACCATTTGAGTGGGTTAGTTTTGTTTTTGTTTTGGATAAATTAGTGGGTTTGTTCCATCATGAAAGAAGTTTTAATTATTTCAAGAGGAACCATCAACAATCATGAAATCAAATGGATTGTTAAATTTGCTTGCCAACAATGCATCACACATTAAATTTAATCTATGATCTTACCAACTAGAATTTCATATAATTGTAAGAGGATTAAGAAAATATTATCTTTAAGCTCCTATCGATCGATGACTCTAGAGAAGATAGGCAATAACAAGGCAATACAAGCATATATTTAAATATTAATGCTGCAAAAATACATATTTCTATCCTTATGTGGGTCATTGCTTATGGAATCTTAATAATATAACATTGCATATTTGCAAATTTTTTAAAGACATAACACTACATACATAATATGATGATAGTGATACATCCATTGACAAAATAATATCTCTTCTTTCTCCTCATTATTGGTTCTCTATCACTTACTAACTCCAAATTTTCCTTACATAGTTAAAGATAATAAAAAGTAATTAATTAAGATTGGAGTGGAATATTTGGATTTCTGACAATGATATATAAATTGGGTCTTGATTTTCATACAATATAATAAATTAGATAAATTAACATAAAGTTAGATCAAAACTCGACACTATAGAGACTCAAAGATGATTAGTCATAAACTGTTAAAACGGATACGAAAATTTGTAGTTTCACATCAAAAAAAAGCTCCGAAGCCTTTTTCTTATCATTAATAGAAAACTTAAGCTTCCTATGGGCAACAATATTGGGTATTGATTTGCAAAAGCAAAAGAGATTAGTATTCTATTGGTTTTATTATTAAGATAAGATTGAGAAAGATTTGACAAGGTTTTTGAGAAATTTAATGATATGTTAGGCCAACAAGAGGAGGTTTTGGTGTTATTGGGGAAATAAGATAAAGAGGGGCAAAGGAAAGTTGAAGGACTAATTTGTGACGTTTGCCCCCATTTGGTATGAATTGGTTGTATAGAAGATGACCTTTCTTTAATATAGGCAAATTGGGGAGAAGATTCTTTGGGGTGGTGACCAAAGTTTGGCCTTCAGATATGATGACATTAACATATATCCCCGACCCATTACTCTTTTTAATAAAAGCAAGAGAGGCTTTTTAATCGCCTTCATATATACAACAGCATAGTATATTTTTATTTTGTTTCTAAATTGATTGGTTGTTTAAACTAAAAAAGTAGGTTAGAAATTTATTATTTTGGGCTAGGGTGGTTTTGCTTTATATGCTACAAATCCAATTCTAACAGAAAAAACCATGTTCTATGATTTCTTTATAATGCTCTATCTACATTCACAATGTGAGTATCTTATCTTACCTATATATTAAAATTATTCTTAAACTTATGCTCAGCATTTGTCTTTTCTCTTTTTGATATTTGTTCAAAATTGATTGGTTGGGTAAATTGTTTTTATAATTAATATTTTCATTCACCCAAAATAATATATTATAATATTGAATTAATTACTCTCCTTTTATTTAAGATTTTCTCACATCTCAAAACTAAAAATCTTTTTACCTGTCACATTTTTCTTCTTAAAATTAAAATTTTTTGTGTGACTATTGAAATAAAAATAAAAATCCGACATGGATGTGCAGGAATAATATCTAGTATATAGTTGTTGTTGTCGTCGTTGTTATATTATTATCATTATTAATAATTTTTACAAGTTGATCGATCCGCGCTGGCGCGTAGGACATTCTTTGTTATAGATTTTTTTATTATTGTTTGGATGTAGAAAGGATTTAGTTTCAAAAATTTGTAATTTTATTAGTATTTTGTGTATTTGTGAAGTAGTTTTCCAATTAAATGGATCTCAAATATCTATATATATAACTTATTAATGGTGGTTGAACTTTATAGTTGTAAAATTCATTTTTTGTTGATAAAATCGTAGCTTGTAATCCATTTCTTATTCTCGGACATTAACCTTTGCTACTTAAAATATCCTCTTTCTGATAAATCTAATTAAATTCTTTCTATCATTATAGTTTGAGAAAGATGAGAGACGTTTTTATCTTTTAAAAGAAAATCATTAAATTAAAACAAAGCCAATTAGTCTGAAGATTTTAAAGGGTTTTACACATAAAATTACAGAAATAATCAAATTAGGAAGAACAAAAGGAGGGCACAGAGTGGGTAAATGGGTCGTCCAAAAAAGTGGCAAAAAACCAAATGAATGGTGAGAAACTAATTAAGGGTTTTCTTAGTAAATAAATAATACATGGTCAATAAATGCTTTTACATTCAACTGGTTAAAAACCCTTGCAATTACATAAAAGGGTTGGCGCGTCGGGCGTTCAGAAATCTACTCCATTCTCTTCTTCAAATGGACATGAAAGACCTGAAAGAGGTTACAATTCTAGATAATTAAGGGGGATATGATTTATTATAACATTTATATGAAAGGAAAAGGATAATTACAAAAAATGGCTCAAGGGTATGAACTGGCTAGAAACTAACCTAGGGTCTTCTTAGTAATTTGGCAAGTGAGAAAAGACAGAAAAGGATAATAAAAAATTCAAATGGAGTCTTCTCATCAATCCTCAAAATGGGCATTTGGTAAATCCCTGGGTCTTTCAAATGATATTAGACCCAAATGATATTTAGTATATATATTTGAGGAGGAAAGATTCAAATCTTATACATTTTTTCGGGTCAACATTCCAATCATATACATTTTCCGGGTCAATATTTGCAAAACGGGTCATAGTATATGTAACATATATCCTCAACTAATGGTCATTATATCATAGTATTTATTTGATTTGAATTGGATATAATGTGGTGACTTTTTTTCCCACAAAAAGCCAACCTCACTAACAATGGACAAGATTGATTAATTACTCGTACATATTATCATTGATTTACAATGATTTATCATATTTGATGCTGATAGAATTATTTATCGAGCATTAGACTAACAATTTATTAATATTTCTTTGTGTGAAAAAAAGAAATCTCTCTCGCATGGTATATAATAAATTATATAGTATTTGATAGTACAAAAAAAAGGAAAAGGAAGGTAAATAATTATAAAGTGAGAATAATGAAATTCTAGGGATGAAAAATAGTCATATATAGCTAGGCTATTATATTGTGATGACTGAGAACTAAGATTTATATACTAGGTTGTCCAAAGACTCAGATCTGTAAGCAATAAATCAGTAAAATTGTCATTGTTTAGGGGTCTATGAAGGAGATTGGACTCCTCATCTACCAAGAAAAATAAATATAGAGGGTTAAAAGAGATTAGAGCCCTACTTTAATTGACACTCATTTATAAGCCTCCTTCATCTGTAATGAATTGATGGAAAATGACACTACTTTTTTTTTTCTTTATAACTCTCAATTGGCTTTTCAAACTTTACATTACATGTGCAATTCCTAGATAACAATAATTGGATTCCATTTCTAAGTTTTTCTCTAGCTCCACCCATTCATTTATCTGATTTATTCTAGTAATTTGACAGCATTGTTTGAAGCTAACATCTTTTCACTTTTCTTGATTTGTTATCTCAAAAAGATGTTATAGGACTGGAAATTAGTAGGGTTAGAAAAGCAATAATAAATTGGTCAACAAACTTGATGCTATGAAAATAATAAGATCATTAATTTAAATGACTAGCTAGTTAACATAAAGCAATATATGGGACTTTAGGAGATAAAAGTTTATGGGGAAAACAAGATTTGCCCAAGTACATTAATTAAGAGTGAGATAAGGATTTCAAGTTACACAGAAACATTGAAATATTGAATTGAATTATATGAATGAATGAAGAGGTAGGACCTCCTCAGATGCAAATCTCTCAAAATCTGTCACCAAACAGCAGAAATATTCTTAAAGTCTGCAATACTTTTACTCAAGTCACTTATAAAAGATTAAAAGTTAATCCCCCAATATATTACTTACACACTATTGTACATTAAAAGGATTTAAGTTCCCAAAAGCTGAAATTATTAGCCCATGTTCCAAAAAGAAAACAAGAAAGAAAAGAAAAGAAAAGAAAAAAATAATAATTTAAAGGAGAGAAAAATCATGGGTTTTAAAAGAGAATTCAATAATTTCAATAGACATCATCAAAAGAAGTTCACTACTAATAAAGTGAAATCAACAATCTTGATGTCACATTAAAGTTCCAACATTACACTAAAAAAGAAACACAAAGCCAAAGGGATTAGTGACAAAACTTGTAACCTATAAAACATGATTTTTGTTTTTCTTTCACTAATTCTTTTGGGGATTTTTTTTTTGGCTCTCTCTCATCATAAAGGGTGAAAAAGATTCAAATCCTATTTGACAATGAGAAAGATAAGTATGGTAGGTTTGGCCCCATTTGGGTTTTGAGGAAAGTGCAAACTAGGGGCTGTTTTTTTTTAGGTTGCTTGAACTTGAATATAGGGATTTTGTTGGCAAGAACCCTACAGCTTTCAAAAGTGAAGGAAGAAAATAAAAGGGACTTCACATTAATTAACAAGATGCCTTCCCTTATACAGGGCAAGAAATGATCATTTCCTTCTGTGCAATTTGTATTTTTCTTTTATCATAATTTACTTTGAACTTATTATATAGATATTTCCAACCCTAATTTAATCTGATAAATTTCATATAAGAATCAAAAAAACAAAATGAAGGTACAATAACCTTTTTTTTTTCTTTGGTGAGTTGGCTTGAATTCATGAACTTAATAATTTTTTTTGGTACATTTCGTGAACTTAATAATTATTAATGGCAATTTCTGTTATTTTCTGATATTTCAATCATTGGAAAGGTGGCTACCACGAAAAGAAAAGATATATTACTATCAATTTGTGGTTTGTACACTTTTTTAAGAAATGAACTTAAAAAAATTGTTGTGGCCAAAAACAAATCTTAACCAAAAGTTTGGGTGAATGATTAATTTATATAGGTGAGAATTAATTGTATAGTCTGATTTTTCATTTTTCCTAACGAATTTTTCTGATGGGCGCTGAAATGCTTAAACTTAAAAAGGAAAAAAAGAAAAAGAAAAGAAAATAGCAATTAATCAAAAGAATTTGAAATATATATTATCATAAAAGCCCCATGTGATGAATTGAATTAACATTAGAAAATTTGAACCCCCCACACTCATTTTGTTTTTTTGCCTTTTAACTCAAGTAGGCAAATCATGCTAATTTTAATCTTTAATTCTCATTCACCCACAAATGGAACAAGCAATTCAATTAATTTTCTTGAGAAAATTTTAGTAATTACAAAAACAAAATAATTTCATGTCTTTTGGTGTTTTTTATACACAAAACATTGAAGATAATGAGCAGACAGGCTTACATATGAAGAGTTTGCTTCATTCTAAGAATCTTCATATTCAACTCTTTCTAATTTCTTACCAAAGCCCGTCCCTTTTTTCCCATTCTTCCTCACTTTCTTTTTCCCCATCCCATCTTTTCAATTTTTTCATTCTTAACGGTCCATTACTTTGAAACTATTGACTCTACTTTTAAGTAATTCTTAATGGATCCAGTCAAGTTTGTGTACCCTAAAATTTCTTCAAAACCTTGTAAAATTAGGGGTGAGTATCGGTCGGTTCGGTTTTGAGATTCCCGAAACCGACTAACAATTGACGATCAATTTTTGGAACCATCAATCGACTGTTTAATATTTAAAACCGTCTAACACCAACCAACATCGGTTGCGATCGGTTAAACGATTTAGGCGATTTTTACCACATTTTATAAATTATTTATATTTTCGGTTAAACAAAATCAGGACTATTTATAATTTCGGTTTTTTAATTTTATAAATTATTATAAACATAGATAATATATATAATATATAATAATAGAATTAAATAAATATTATATATATTTATATATATGATATCATATATAATAAATAAACGGTTGATTCAGGTTGGTTACGGTTTTGAAATTCTCAAATCTGACCTCTGTTCGTTTGCGTCTTCTTCCTTTGACAGACCAAACCGCCAGACTGACTAAACCACTCAACCGCCTAACATAAGAAGACAGCTAGTGGGTTCAAGCGATTTGGACCACCTAATGCTCACCCTTAAGTAAAATATATAGTTAAATGGATAAATTGAAGATTCAATTACAAATTTATATGTATTTAACGGATATATATATATATATATATATATTGTACGAAACAAGAAACAAAATCAAATTTAGGAAAATGACAACAATTAATCTTTTCAGAGATAAAAAATGACTACATAAGAAGTCATACACAGTACTAGGTACATTTTATATATATATATATCTCAACTTGTTGACCATAAAAACATATCAATTTCATTGGCATTTTAAATCGTTGAATTTGGAAGTTCAATTTTATTTTTCACCCAAAAAAAAAGAAATTCAATTTAATTAATTAATCTTGTAGACTTTTACTCCATTTTACCATAGAATAAAAGTTCTTATGTTATAATATAGGCTTACACGGTTCCCAGAGGGGCAGTCCAGTAATTAAGAGTTTAAGTCTCCAATAAGAGGTCTTAGGTTCAAAAGAGACTACTTCCCTTTATATAGCTTATCATTTAATTTCATGTTCACTTGAACGAATGAAGAAAAAAAAAAAAAAAAAAACTTCCACGCTACTAACACACTCCCTACATCATCTTGTATTAATTTATAATAAAAATATGAAGCAATGAGTATTTGAGACAATTATTTGCATTTATTTATTACATAAAAATTCATTTTAAAACATGAAATATTCAACTAAATTAGTTGCAATTTGTGTCACAACTATCTTCATTTTGTACTTACTCCAGTTTCCATGTGACCTGCTCTAAAACTATATTCTTTTCTTATACTTTGGACCACTTCTTCTTCTTCCGTTCCCTCTCTCTTTTTTTTCCTTTTTTTTTTCTGCAAAGGATTTAATAAGGTGATAATTTATTTATGATTATCGTAATTTATTCCTTAACTATGATTAAAGCATGCCAGAACACGAAAGCTAATAAACTATGGTCATGTTTAGTGTATCGATTCACCGGTCGTTTGGTTGGTGGACCGGTGCACCGATCAAATGGAGCCTTAAGTGTAATCTCTGTTTCAATTGATGCTCTAATAATCTCATCTGTGCAGTACCTAATCTAATCTGTACAGTGTAATCTCATCTGTATAGTTGCTAAACAGTGTCAATCGCACCGCTACTACATCGCTCTACTAAACGGAGCCTATATATATGGACGAAGGTATATATATATACAAATCCCATCTGTATCGTAAGAATAATTAACAATAATCATCATATATTAAACAAAAACAGCCACAATCATAGAAAATATACACCAATAACTTTTAAGCGTGTTAACTGGTGGATTACGTGGAGTAACAATTTCACTAATCAAAATTAAGTCAGTGTCGTGAAGCAAATTATATAGACCTCATTAATTCATTTTCAATTAAAGAATTATTAATTAATAGACCTTACCTGTCCTAAACAACATTTGTTGTTTAATTTCCTTATAGTACAGAGTTACCATCATTTGTACTTCCCTTAATTCTAATTATTAGTATTATTTTTTTAATTATATACAGTTTTATTTATTATTGAACATTTAATTGAATGTGCACTATGTACTTATATATATTGGTGAATTAATTTTTGTTGCCCTACATAACATACCCTTTTCTTGAAAAAGCTTTAAATTTGCCTCAATTTTTTTTTCTACCTAATTCATGAACCAAATAATTAGTATCTTTGGATCTTTTTCATTAGGTGGACCAAAACCAATTTTGCAGGTTTTTTTGAGAGGCATGTGATTTGTTACCTTTACAATGTTTATTACATAAACAATGATACGTGTATATTTATATTTGGAACTGCAAATGGGGCAGTCCAATTATTTGATATGCTCTTTCATCTTTAGTGTTGCTAGAATTACTGTCCCCCATACATACTATATATACTATTTTCATTATTGATGTATAAACATCACTCATCATTAAAGAAAGGGGAAAACAAAACTAAACAATTTTCTATACCTTCTGTTTTGTCATTTACAAATTATTGTATATATAGTATTTGAAATTGAAATTGATTTAATTATATGTAAAGGACATAAATCATTATTCTTTTTATAAATAGTGTGTGAGACAAGATTAATTGGAAGAGTAAAGTTTTCTGCAAGTATAAAAAATTTCTCTGAAGAAAAATGACTTAAAATAAACATTGAACTTAAGAAGTCCAATGATTAAAGTACATTAACATTTAGTCACATCTTCAAGGGGAAAAAAAGAAAGAGTAATTATTTGATACATCGGCGGTGTAAATTTTGGACTCCACAAGCGGGTTGTGGAGTTGACACATCCATTTCTTTTAATTAATTAAGTTTTAAATATTTCAATCTAGTCTCTAGATGACACATATCACCCTTCAGGATCCGCTTGTGTAGTATGCTAAACTCCACCGCCAGTATATTATATAATTTGCCAAAAGAAAAGAAAAGGAGAAAATGTACATTAATTCTTATGGTTTTACCGTGTTATTTATTAGTCATGTTTAACCCCATTCAATTTGGCTTTGGAAATAAGAAATCAGAGAAGATTTTTCAAGGAAAAGAAGTACTAAAGTATGCAAAGAAGGACAGAATCGAGACAATCATTTCAAAATAGATTGGAATTTTTTTTTTTATATTTAATGTAATAATTTTTGTTTCATCACATAATTGATTTTGTGATTGAAAAACATACTAGGAAATTTTCAAACCAAGAATAACAATTGAAAGTTGAAACTTTACAATACTATATTGACTTGAAATTGGTTTTTAAATCAAGAAAATCATATCTTTTCTTCTTTATCTTTTTTTTAGAGGACATACATACTCATGCATAACATGAGGTTGCTTGACCAAAACGTGTAGTTACAAGTTTTCTATACTTTTGTTTAATTTTTCAAAACCATATATGTCATCATCTTCTATTACAATATCCAAAACTAATTAAATCGAATTCATAGTATTAAAATTGGGGTGAAATATATATTTTTTTTACAACAAAAATTGGGGTGAAATAAGTTTGATACTTTTTCAATAAGATTTCGGGTTAATGTTAGAAGAGTATTACTACTATTGTACTAGAGAATTGTTAAAAAAAAATTAAATCTGAACTAATTTATGTATTTTGGTGAAAAAAAAAAAACTAGTCATTTGGTATCGTTTTCGTTTTTCTGTTTTTTGTTTTTGTTTCGTTTTTGTTTTATTTTTGTTGCGTTGTCAATTTTTGAAAACAAAAACATGTTTTGATATACAATTTGGTTGTATGTTTTTAAATAAAAAAGTAAAAAAAATGGTTAAAAAGCATATGAGTTACTGTTTATCATTGTGTTTCTATGTTTTTGAAGTGTTTTGAAAACAAAATTCATGCTTCCACTTCTTTCTAAAACACTGCTTCTGTTTTCAAAAAAAACAGCCTACCAAACATGTTTTCACTTTTTATTTTCAAAAACAAAAAATTGACAACAGAAAACGGAAACCACGCCAAACGAAATGTATTTTGTAATTTATAAAGTTAAATGCAGTACTAAAAAAAATACTACTAATAGTTGAGTAGCACTTACCCGTAGCCGTAGATCGGTAAAAGTAAAACTGTGTAGCTCAAGTCGTCCGTAACACGTGGATGTAGGCCCTCCTAAAATGATCATCAACAATAAAAACAAAATATCATGATCAAACGGTTCAAAGGCACCAATGGCGTTTAATAATTTTCATCGTAACTAGCAAAAGTGATTCCGGTAATTCGGATCCTCTGGCAGTGGAGTACGTGTCGCAACAATGTTGGCGCACACCTCTCAACAACATCTACTGCAACTCACACTCTAACACCACTCCCTTAATTTCTCACCCTTCACGTTCTATTCAAATTTCAAATTTACCCCCGCTCGCACCATTTCCTCGAGTAACATTAGCAGTTTCCAATATCTCCGAAAACGAGGGGCAGTGGGGGAAAGGATATTACCGTAATTTCAATTTTCTTCTACCGTGTCAAAATAAACGATTGCCACGTCATTAAGGATAATGATGCCAGGTAACATTCCAGGTGGAATACCGAGTCCAAGTCAGCATTTATTAAAAAAAAAATCTATTCGACTTTTCCTATAAAAAGCCTCAACCAAACTTTCCCTTCTCCTTCTATCTTTCTAAATTCATCCAGAAAAAACTACAGAAGAAAAAAAAATCTCCCTTCCTTTTGCAAATCCTTCACCTCCACATTAACCGTCGCCGGAGAAATGAATATTCCGGCAAAAAGTTGTTTACTTTCTATACGCAATGTTCGCATCTCCGATCACCCTCGTCACGTCTTCCACGAAACAACCTAACCTTTTTCTTTTTGGGCTAAAGTAGCTCCCTAATGTGCATGAATTTTGTTTAATTTTGAAATCAATTTTTGTTTTTGGGAAGGTCTTGTATTTTCTGTAAATTCTTTTTTTTTTGGTAGCTTCGGATTTTTGGATGTACATGCAGAAGAAAATCAAAATCATTAATTTTAGACTTTTTTTAGCTCCTTTTAAGTTTTAAGCTCCCAAGATTTTGATCAGAACTGAACATAGCAGCAGGGTTTTAGAACGAAAAACAGAAAAAAAAAAAAGTGAGAAGAAAAGAGAAGCTCTAACCTTTTTTCCAATGAAGGTTCAACCAATCGACATCGATTCCCAGGCACAAAAAGAAACTGTGCCGTTTCGAGCCGAACCGGTCAAGCCTGTTCTTAAATCGCGTCTCAAGAGACTCTTCGACCGGCAGTTCCCAAGTGTTCTGAGGATATCAACAGCGGAGAAGCCGTCTATTGGTGAAACTCAGTTTAACACTAGCAAAGATGGAGGGATTGAGTTCGAGCCGAGTTCGGTTTGTTTGGCTAAAATGGTTCAAAATTTTATCGAAGATAGTCACAACGACAAGCAACCACCGCCGCAGCCGCCTCCAGCTAAATGCGGCCGTAACCGCTGTAATTGCTTTAATGCAAACAGCAATGATAGCTCCGATGATGAGTTTGATGTGTTCGGTGAGTCGATCAACGGCGGATCATCTCCTCCCGATGCTTGCGATACACTCAAGGTAAATTTTCTTCAAAAGAAAATAAAAAAAATGTGAGTTCCACTTTCAGTTTTTTTCAACAAATTTTAACAAAATTTCGAATTAAAAAAAACAGAGTCTGGTACCATGCTCGAGCGTTGTAGAGAGAAACCTCTTAGCTGACACGGCGATGATTGTTGAAAAGAACAAAAATTGCAAACGAAAAGACGATTTGAGGAAGATCGTAACCGACGGCTTAGTCTCACTTGGTTATAACTCTTCAATTTGCCTATCAAAATGGGACAAAACTCCATCTTTCCCTGCCGGTAACCTCCCGTTTCTAGATTCTTTCAACATTAATTATCTTCTTACAACAATTGGAAAATTGATTTTATTTTTCCTTAAATTAATTTTAGGTGATTATGAGTACATCGATGTGGTTGTGGAAGGGGAGAGAATTTTGATCGACATTGATTTTAGATCAGAGTTTGAGATGGCGCGATCAACTGGAACATATAAAGCGATCGTTCAATCGCTGCCGTACATCTTCGTCGGAAAACCGGACCGTCTCGACCGGATTGTTTCCATAGTATCGGAAGCGGCTAAGCAGAGCTTGAAAAAGAAAGGAATGCATCTCCCTCCTTGGAGGAAAGCCGAGTACATGCGAGCCAAATGGCTCTCTCAATTCACCAGAGCTTCTGGTCAGTCCGGCGACATAACCGATTGCAAAGAAACAAATGATTGCGATGGTTGCGGAGAGCTGGATTTGATTTTCGGAGAGGAAAAAACGAACTCGTTGGAGGAAAATTCCGGCGTCAAAGACTCGCCGGCGACACCGGTGACCACGTGGCAGCCGCCGGCGGTCAAACCGAAGAGTGTAGAAAGAGGAACGAAGATGGTCACCGGATTGGCTTCTCTGCTCAAAGAGAAACCATAAAATTTTGGAATTTTTTTAAATCTTTTTTCTTTTATTACAATTTTCACCGGATAAAAGAAAATATGGATAATATTAAAAAAAATCGTATAATCTTTTTCTCTTTTGTTTTTTTTCATTTTCCCTTCGTCTTTTTTACGTTCGCAAGGGTTAATTTTCTTTGTAAGAGGCAGCAAATCTATGACCGTTGTAATAAAAATAGTTAAATAGTTAAATATATATATAAAGAAATTAAAATATTCTGAAAAATAAAAACACCTGAGAAACAGTGCAGTTCTTTTATGATTCTTATTATTTTTTAATTTTTTCTTTTTTTTGTATATGCAAATTTGGTAGGTATTGTTTCTTCAGAGGGGAACAAAGGAGTATGAAACCTTCCTTTCTTTAATTTTTTTTCTTCTCATCTTTTTAGGATATTTACCTTTTCCCCTTTTTTTTCTTTGAGAATTCCAATTTTAATTAGTAAAATTTTCTCAGTAATTCTTAACGAGGCGTTTGTTTATGACGGCAGAGAGAGAAGCCTCGTGGCGTCTCAATCTTCGTGCAAAAAAGAAATTTTAAATACCAAAAAAAAAAAAGCTTCATTAGATTTGCGTGATATTCTCTTTTCTAATTTCTATGAGATTTTTTTTTCTTTTTGGGTTTCAACGGGCTCGTGAAACTATTCATGGATTTCACGGCGTTCGGGGATTTTTCATTTCCTTGTGAAAACGAGATTTTTTAGTGACACGTGTGAAGTTTTCATTGGTTGAGGGTGAAGTACTATATTTTAGCACAGAAAGAAACAATTTTGACTCTCTTGATGGCTTCAATTCAAACATCATACGGTTCAAACCCGATTCATCAGACGGGAAGAAGTCAATTTCTAGTTTATCAAATTACATCAGCTGTCTCTGTTGGGAGATTCACTTATCATAATCAGGTGCGCGACGCGGGTCGGATCCAGATTAACCAGAGCTAAACCCTGGATACCAGATGAGATAAAAAAAAAATTACATCCACCCCAATTTTGATGATATTAATGCGACTGTCTTATTTTTTCGATTAAATTGTTCTTAAGTAGTGGCACATGCCATTATCAATTTAGATTAATGTACCAAATTTTGTTTTAGAAGAATTCCAAAATTAATTTCTTTCGTGAAATGACATTTAATATTTCTTATTTCTGTAAGCATTTAATTATGGTCAATGACGCTATAAGATAAGCCTTTGAAGTTATGTTTATCCGTATTCCTTGCTTGTCTAAATAAGTCCGAACCTTTATTAGAGATAACTCTTTTTTAATACTCCAATATATTATATACTAAATATATTCAAGGATATTACAACTTGTATTTTGATCATTTGATAAATTCTCCAAAGTTTAACACTTTCTCAACTCTTTTTTCGTGGGATGATAAAAGGAACTCTTAAGATATTGGATTAAGGTATTGTGAATAAAAAATTATAAATATAGGTAGAGTTTCATATTATTTGAGGTTAAAATTATAAATATAGGTAGAGTTTCATATTATTTGAGGTTTGATACCATTCGATTCTAATTTAATTGTACACAATATATTTTTTTGATATCAAGAGTTTTACACCAAAATAGGATTATCATTACATGTTGGATCAGTAAAATGAGTTAAATGTCAATATCTCAAATTTTTTTTCAAAATCGAGATCTCATGTTTAGGTTTTATAGATAGGGGAGATTATTACTTCTGTCAGAGTTTTCCTCATTAAAAGTCCAAAGCCGATTGAGTTCGAATTAATCAATACAAGTGAATCATTCTGCATTGGCGTGTTGGGTGTTCAGCAATTTACTTCTTTGAATAATTTTCTATTCGAATTAAATTGTTTGATTATACGTAGGAAATTTCGAAAAGTACTACGATTTTAAATGTGTTGCATCTTTAAAAGACTATACTATTAACATTGAGCATATGCCCTAAAGTTAGCAATAAATATTAAATATTAGTTTGTACATGTGCAATAGTTTCAATTTTGTTTCCTCCTCTAAATATGTAGCACTTAAACAAAAACTAAGTTTACTATATTTTTCATATGGACATGAAAGGCCTGAAAAGATGTTACAATTCTAGATAATTAAGAGGGATAAGATTTATTATAACATTTATGTGAAAGGAATGAATAATTACAAAAAAGAGTTTAAGGGCAAGAAATGACTAGAAACTAACCTAGGGTCTTCTTAGTAATTTGGCAAGTAAGAAAAGACAAAAAATGACAAAAAAAAGTTCAAATGAAGCATCATTATCAATCTTCAAAAGGGGTTTTTGGTAAATTTCCTGGGTTTTTCAAATATTATTTGATATATAATATATGCAATATAACTACTCAATATCGAATGATCTATAGCGAAGATGGAATTAATCAATAGTATGCGATATAATTACTTAATATCGATGGATCTATTAGGTAGTTGTTTATATCAACTTTTAGTAATACAATAATTTACAAATTCGGGCATAGAAAATGAGACAGGAACGTATGAGGAATATATATCACAAAAATCATGATAAAGAATGGGATTAAGCCCATTTGTAGAAAAACATTAAGATTTTTTAATTTGAAATAAAACTACATTTCTTATTAGGGCAATATCTTGACCTTAATTTTTGGCTATTTATAATACTAACATCCCCAACCCCAATCTCCAGTCTGCTCACATTTTTTAGCAAGCCTCCTCAATATTCCATTTTACCAAAAACAAAAATAAAGAAAAGGAGGACTCTTTTTATTGCTTTTACAATTACTTTTCAAAGGAAAAAAATATACATCTCACAATCATTGTAGTGGGCCATAAGATAATCCGTAGAGAGTATTTTTAAATTTGTTTTCCTTAAATTATTGGATCAAAATATATTATTACTCCTCCTATATCAAATTATATATACTTTATTTAATCTTTTAATCTGAATTATTATTTATTTATTTATTAAAGTGGGTAGGGTCGGTTGTATAGCTCCACAGAACTAATAAGGAGTTGTGGGGTCATTTTTCCTTTTTCTTATTTTTGTTTGAGTTGATAAGACTAATGGTGGGGTCTTTTTTCTCTTTTCTTTTTCTTTTTTTTTTCCCTCTCACTTCACAAAGCATAAAGAAAGGAAAAATAATAAAAGCAAATTGCCCAAAGTTTGACAATAATAATGTCTTTACGAAAGCAACACCCCACCTACTATTCCCTTTCTCTCCCTAGAGGAATGGTCTCTCTCTGAAAGAAATAAAAAGGATTGCTTCTCAAATGTAAACTTTGATTTTACTGAGTTTGCCTAGACCACACGAAATCAGAACAATCCATTAATAATTTGAATCCATACTTCATTGCATATTGATTCAAATCTAGATACAATGTTGTTATAATCAAAATTGGAATTGGAAGATGAACATGCTAATAAAGATCTTTTAATAAAATGTTTCGACGTTTCAAGAGATTCGTGCATATTTTAGTATTTAATTATCATGTCCATTGTCCGTGGAGTCTAACAGACTGTATGTGTGAGTCTAAAATGGTGACATATGTCCATTTAAATAATAGATTTTAATATTAAAAATTCAATTAATTATGAAATACGGTACTTAATTGTCAACATTTTAATCCGCTTATAGAGTACAAAAACTCCACCGACAGTGTATCAAATAATAACTCTTAATTCAAACGGTTCATACCAATTTTTCTTTCACATTATATGCTAAAGTTAAAATTAATTGATTAATTAATATATTATACGTGTTTCAAGATTTAAATCAAACATACCCATTTTTTTCATTCAAATTATTTGCTAAAGTTTAAGATTAATTGATTAAAATGTTGGAAATTTTTTTGGAAAATCAAGTGAGGCAAATGTTAAGAAGAGTGGAGTACACATGAAAGAAAATATATTCCTTGATCTCCTTTGAATTTGTGCTCATATAATTTGAAGCATAAATGTTGAGGAATGTAAGCCATCATCAATCCAAAACAGTTCTAAGTGTATGAAAGTTGAGGAAAAAGTCTTAAAACATCTTAGCCATATTATCCATTCATATGATTCAAAATGTCCCTTCTCTTCCCTTGCATTTGCTTCCTTTTTTTTTCCTTCAAGCACTTTTATCCACTACTACTATGACTATGGTCTATGGACTCTTAAATGTTTAGGTGACATGTGGTCCTGCTTTGGACCCTTCACACTTCTTTCTTTTCTTTCCTCTTTTTTTTTCTTTGCTTTATCCATCCTTCTTTTTCTTCTATGATTTAATTTGCCCTTTTCCTCTTTTCTTCCCTTTGCCCCTTTTGTAACGTTACAAATTTTGGTGGGTCAAAATAGGTTAATTTCAAGATTTTGGAATAGTACTGTTGTTATGTTCCTATTTTTAACAACAATTTACTCTAATTTTGATCTCTATTGAGTCTAATTCTTCTTAAAAGTTTGTATATAACTTTGTTCAAATTACTACTCTCTCCGTCTTCATTTAAATGTCTCTTTTAACCGTTTCATGTTAATTAAGAAAAACAGTTACTTCCCTAATTTTTTAGCAGATTTAAGCATTTTTTCCGTCTCTACCCTTTTTCCTCCCCTCCTTCCGTTCTCTCTCCACAATTATTCAAGTGACTTAAATAGAGTTATATAGGTAAAATTGACCTTAATTAGTGAGAGTGGACATCTAATTAGGGACAAATAAACCTTTTAGAAGTGGACATATAATATATAAATATGAGACAGAGGGAGTAGTATATATATTCTTAACTTTCCAATGATAATTGAATGGAAGTACTATTGGTGTATCTAACCTTTGTTTATTGGTTGAGTGGAATAATTTGATTTAAATCTTGAATCGAAAAAATAAGTATTGGGAGAGTCTAATTTCCTTTGTTTTGGATCCAATGCAGCTCCATCGGACCACCTCATAATTAATCGGATGCCCAATATCGCTATCAAATACTATATATTGTATGTAAAAAGAAAAATCTATTGAATGCATCTTTAAATGAAAAAAGGAAATTAATAAAATGATACTAGTAATTAGCAAGTGAAGTGGTGGTCCAAAAATGCAGTTTAATTTCCTTTCTTAATTTGGCCAATCTGCAGTCATTGAATAACCTACCCAAGGCCGATTTGCAATTAATTTCGCATCATCACTGTTCAAAGATACTGATAATGCAAAATTTACTTTAATTAATCAAATTTTGTTGGCCCAAAACAGCATTGTGTAGTTTCTTGGTGTCAGAAAGAAAATTAATTAGTCTCCCATTATTATTAATTATGATCCCTGAACGAAAACACAGTATACTTGGGAAAGCTTCCGAAGTTCCTGTTTCAGATGATGTAAACTTCTGTCAAATTTGATCATCGATTTAATTTCATCAGTTCAAAGTCACTGATGATCAGCTAAAAACACTTAATGCAACTATGACAAAAGGTGATAAAACTATAATTAATACTCCAAAATAATGATGGATTTTAAAGCTATTTTAAGGAAGAATCGAAAGTCTAAGGGAAAAAATAATTCTGAAAACCAACTTAATTAATTAATCCATCTACTGACTATAGAATTGAGATTGATGAATATATATGAAATCATCAAATGCTGCATTTACTGTTCTGATTTCTGAAATTCAGCTACTCATATATGTAGCTGGAGTCTGAAGAAACCCTAGAAGTGGCAATGGGTGATGCTGTCATGCACCATAAATGAAATTTGCAGCATTTCAGTGTGAATATTAACTCTCACACACAAGAAATAATGATCCAACATTACCAAGTTTTTTTTTTTTTTAAAATTTTGGCATATTCTATTTGATATTTTGATTTAGAGATGTTTCTAGTGCAAAATTCATGTCAATTCAATGGGAAAACTAGAAGATTTTCTAGTTTCCACCTTGGCTGGCTGCCATGAAGAAGTTATTGAAATTGATGTTGAATAAAACCCCAAAAGAGAAAATGACCTGTTTTTCCCACTCTTTATTAGTAAAACCCAAAATCATTAAAATTTGTGGTATGTTTTAAAAATAAAATACCATGCAAGGTTCAATTGAAACATTAAAAATGGCAGATTACTTAAAATTAGTGAATAATTAATTAGGTTCATTTTTCTGAATTGAAAAGAAATTAAAGCATACATATATAAATGCATCTTTTTGGGTAAAACCCAAATTGGAAGTTTGTGAACAAAAATGGTGTTGATGCTGATATCAATATACATATAATTATAGCCCCAAGTACTTTTTTTTCCATAACTTGGTAAGATCTTGGATTTCTCAGAATTGAGGTTTGAAGAAAGCTATTGGGGCCAGAAAATATATATACTCATGATTGATCTCAGAATTCTGAACTATCAAGTGATGGAATCAGAAAAGGATATCCCTGTTTTGATCCCAAAATTCACTTAAATGCAGAGTCTAGTTGGTTGGTTCAAGCCACCAGTATACCCACCAAGAAAAAAGAAAAAAAATGCAACTCTTCTTTTTTTTATAATTTTTGATTTCTTGGAGATTTTAGTTCCAATGGCTTCTCTATCTACCAGAACTATATGGTAGTTTTTAATACATTATATATTATATAAAAAAAATTATAGTTACAACTTGAATTATATTGTTTTTTCTAACAATATGTGCTAATGAAGAAATGATTACAATAATATGATGACAAGTGGGAGGTGAAATTAGGTTCATTTGCATTATTGAAGTCAATGATTAGCTAATTATTATACAATCAATCAAATTCTCAAAGCAATAGAATATATAATTGAACCCAGGCCGGAAGGTGTAATGTAACAGAGTATTGCAAATGAAGCAAGCACCTTGTTATTATTTTTCTTCTGATCAATAACTGTAATCTTTAATCAGATTGTGTCAACCATATATGTATTCTTAATGAAATATATCAAATCTACCAGCTTGATGCAGATGGGATATCAAAGTGGAACTTTTTCTTCTTTTCATGATAATAATGGTGATTCGGATGAACATTGAACATTGAAGATTTTTGTGATTTGTCACAGTTTGTTGTTTAGTGTATGGAGTTTTATACTTTCATCACAGCATTACCAGTACAATCCTTTTAGTATTATACGTTTTCTAAAGGTAAAAATTATACCACCCACGTTAATTAGTGGAATTTTTTTTGGCAATGTTATTCGGTAAAGTTTAACATACTGAATGTACCAAATTAAAAGATTGCCAAGTGTCTTTTTATGGAATAAATTTAAATATAAAATATATAATTAAATTAACAAATTAAGTATGTCTCAACTTTTTAACTCACTTATAAAATCTAAAACCTCCACCACCAATGCAGAGGAATTTAAAACAATTGGCATATATATAAGTAGGAATGAAATGCCACTCTGAAGTGGGCTAGCAGCAATTCTTTATAGAGTCAGGCCTTAGAAAATATTGAGGTGTAGATGTAGCTTAATGGGCTAGCAATTCTGATCAATTGGATAAGTACATAAATAAGATCATTATGTGTTAACATTGTATAAAGTCATCTACCAAAAAAAATTCATTGTATAAAATCATCTACCATGTTCCCTACACTCTATCTATTCTCTTGTTTTGTATTTGTAAGCTAAGCTATGTTGTAATAGATTTTGCAAACAGTCAAATAAGCCTCTAAACTTTAATTTTGACCAATTGCATCCTTAACTCTTAAATTGGGTCAGATAAGTCCTTCAGTTGTGAGAAGAAGCGACGGCAGTATGCCACATGACCTGAAAATGTCACGTCAGCTTAGAGTAAATTTGTTGGAAAAGAAAACAAATTAAAAAAAAAATTCTGAAGTCATTTTTAAAATATCTATTTTCATGTTACAAATTATTTATTTTTTGTTAAAATTTGTTTCCTTTTCAGAAAATTTACGTTAGACTGACATGGTAGTTTCAGGCCACGTGGTATGTTGGCGTGGCTTTTTCTAATGGTAAAACGGCTTATTTGACCAAAATTGGGTTTTTAGGGGCTCGATTTGCCGAAATTGAAGTTAAGGAGCTTTTTTGGCATTTTTCATATGATTCAGGGGCCCAAATAGATTTTTTTTTGTACATAAAGAGCGGCCAAAGACCGCTTTAACCAACAATGGCCCTAGCCCGTGACACCCCTTGTAAGTCTTCAAGCATTAGCCGATGAAGCATTCCTGGAGGTTGATATCATGAAGAGGTGAAGAGAAAATACTCAAAAAAAAAGAAGAAGAAGAAGAAGAAGAAGAGGAGATACTCCAAAAAAAAAAGCGACATAGTTGGAACAGAAGCTTTGCAAAAACTTGGTGAAGTTGTGCTAAAAGAAGGGCTAAAAAAGTCATATCTGCCCATGGAAGAATACTAATATTGAGTATTTGCATTACTTTCTTTCTTTACCCATTTTGCTAAACACTACGTAGAGTTTTAGAAACAAGTTCCTCACAATGAACCCTATCTTGTTATAATTGGTGATGTGAGGGATCTCGTCATATGCTATCCCATGGTATCTCAGAGATTCCAGAGGAAGCAACTTTTACCATCATTGAGTAATTTTTGGAACCGCTTGAGCTTTGTTATAGATCATTGTGTTCTTGCGGTGATCGGCCAATTGCTGATGGAAGTTTTCTTGACTTTTTAAGACAAGTGTCAACTTTTGGACTTTCACTTGTCAGACTTGACATAATTAGGCAAGAAAATGACTGCCGGACTGATGTCATGGATGCCATTACTGGGCACTTGGAACTTGGTTCCTATCGAGAGTGGTCTGAAGAACGGAAGCAAAATGGCTATTATCTGAACTAAGTGGCAAGCGCCCACTGTTTGGCCCTGATCTTCCTAAAACAGAAGCAATTCCCGATGTTTTGGACACATTCCATGTCATATCTGAGCTTCCAACAGACAACTTTGGAGCATACATCATTTCAATAAAAAATTTACTTTATGCTATCACAACACAATCCATATCTAATCCCCTCATAGAACACAACACAAAGGAAGCTGTTAACATTAACCTTTTATTTCTACTTGTATTTTATGAAATTTAATTTTCACCAATATCTTATGCACCTGTATGATATTGATATTGTATATGATACACAATTTACCCCTTTAAAGTAAAATATTCATAAAAAGTTGATGACTCTTGTTATTAACATATACTCCTTATGTTCCTATTTAATTGTCTACTATTGGTCAAAACATTCTCATCTTTAACCATTATTTTAAAAAAATTATATGTAAAACTTAAATTTCAACAAAAATGCATAGAAAAGTGTGTTTCAAAGTGCATGTATTAACTTTTTTTTTTGCTTTATATATATATATATTTTACAAATGTCAAAGATGAAGTTGTTTAATCAAGAATGGACAATTAAATAGGAATAGAGAGAGTATAAAACCTTTTTCTTTTTACCCAATAACATAAAAAACTTGTTAACCAACTTTCATGCATAAAGTTTTTTGACACAATACATGTTTTATTTTTCTTTCCTATTTTAAATCATCATGAAATGCATCATGCAGTTTGGATCTCTTTTTGTATTTTAAATTTTTTTCCGTAGCCATTTAATCATTAGAAAATATTACTCCCTCCCATTCAAAATAAATGAAACATTTCAATTTTTGCAGCCTTTCAAAATAAGTGAAACCAATTACAAAATCAATGCAATTTTACTCTTTTTTCATATATACCCTTAAGTGTTAATTAAAGTGGTTGAACTTTTTTTTTTAGAGTAAATATAAAATTCCATAAATCAGAAATTAGGATTACAAAAGCCCAAAGGCAACGAGTTCCACCAAAATTTCTTTTCCCCCAGATTACAATCTAATTTTGCTAACTGATGAGGAAAGTGGTTGAACTTTTAAGTGGTCTTGGAAAGTTGGGAAGGGAGAAAAGATTTATAAATTAATTGTTTATAAAAATATTTGGAGGGTAATCGTGTCATTTTAAAAAAGTTTTTACTAAATTTAAAACTAACTAATCATTGCCTTGGTCTGTGTAATATTCCTAGTGTTTCACTTATTTTGAATGGGAGGGAGTACTATCAAATATTTTGTGAGTA
The DNA here is from genome assembly GCA_001974825.2 of Corchorus olitorius. Classification (NCBI taxonomy): domain Eukaryota; kingdom Viridiplantae; phylum Streptophyta; class Magnoliopsida; order Malvales; family Malvaceae; genus Corchorus; species Corchorus olitorius. Next base: position 96,227 of record AWUE01015087.1, on the reverse strand, counting down.
TACAAAATTTTTTTGTTTCCCACCCGGTATCCAGAGTTTTGCTCTGACTAATTCGGATTCGACCCAGATCGTACACCTGGTTTTGATGGGTAAGTCTACCAATGGGGGCGGCTGCGTACGCAAGATCTCGAACCTGAAACCTGTTTAAACTTGAACAAACCAACTTATCACCTAATCCAACCCTACATTGGTTGAGTATACAATTTACTATTGGAGTAGCGTACCCTAAAGCTGCTAAAGCCAACATCAGTTTGGGCTTCTATAAAAGTAAGCCCTTTGTGATTACTGATTTTGAGATTTTTATTGGCCCAATCCTAATTCCAGTCCATTCAACTTTCAATTCAAGAGTATATATTTTATCGGCTTAGCGCGATCCTGGTGATTGCATCAAAGGCCACGGCACCTCTTCCCGGGTTGGAAAAAAGGAAAAACAAAATATAATGCAGAAGGGAGGGCATGACAAATTAGGTTCCTTTGCAGTATTGAGGTTTTAAGAGAAAAGCTATATATTGGCCTAGAAAAACCACCTTGATGCAGATGCGATATCAAAGTGGAGTTGTTTTTCCTTTTTCCATGACAATGGTGATTTGGATGAACAATCGCAGTAAAAAAAAACAATTGAAGATTTTTTTAATGAAATTTTATGTTTTCATATGGCCTAATTGTTCAATTAAAGACAAAACGTATCAATTTATGCTTAATTTAGGGTAAAATTTTTTAATTTGGTTGATTAGGAACAACGTTTCAAAATTATTCAATTTAGGGCAATCAGTCAAACAGGGCTAAGTGACAACTATTTGGCCCTGCCCTTCCTAAAACAGAAGAAATTGCTGATATTTTGAACACATCCCATATCATATCTGAGCTTCCAGCAGACAACTTTGGAGCATGCATCATTTTAATAGAAAATTTACTTTATACTATTAAACATAATAGTTACAACGAACACTAGCATTACATGGAGGGAGGGAAACAATGATATAATGTACAAACCATGCTTCGTGCACAAAGTGGATATTGTATTTATTGGTCGTGTATCCAAACATTGCATAAAATGTTGTAAATGGTATATGCACTCCTATTAAGGATCAATCTGCACTGATTTATATGCCATTGTCGATAGAGGGAATATCGAAGGCTTAGCAAACAATACAAGGAAACCACAATCAACCTATTCCCTATCCAGCTTATTGTCAATATGCACCTGTAGTCAACAAAGTAATCTTGCAGATTGTATTATGGATTTGAGGTATGAGGTTGGTATCTTTGTTATGACTTTGAGGTATTCAATATAAATTTAATAAAATTTAATTTTCACCAATATCTTATACACATATATTAATTTTTTTTTTCATATTTTGATCTTTAAATACAAAGTTTCATAAAAAAAATTAGTGCTATTAACATGTAGAATTTGTTATTAACCAACTTTGATATCATGTTATTACAATTAACATGACTTACCTTCTACGTAACAAATCTAAAACTTTGGACACAATCAAAAGTTTTTTTTCCTTACTGTAAATATCCTATGAATATATATATCATGTAGTTTGGATCTGTTTTTCAGTTTATTTAATCATAAAAAAAATTGGAGTAGCTTTACCGAATTTTATTTTTTCACAGTGTATATGGAGCCTAAAGCTGCTAAAGCCCACCAATTTGGGCTTAATGAGAACGAGGGCCTCATAGATTTCAGCACTTTATTGGACCAGTGTTAAAACAGTTCCACTATAAATTTCAATTCAAGAGAATATGATATTGGATCAGCGGATCTCGGCAAGGCCCTGCAAATCTCGGGAAAAAAAAAGAAAAGGAAAAACAAACAACAATGGAGAAGAGAGAGCAGGTGAAATCAAATTTTTTGCGTGTTAAACAAACACTGAATTCCATCTAATGTTATTCTTAAATTGATCGGATTAGAGAACATTATATCCTGAATTAATTTTTTTGTAACGTTATATCCTGAATTGATTATTTAGCCCAAGGTAGAGGTGCATGAGATGCACTACCATAGGCATTTTCATAATGGAATGATGTTGTTCATCTAACTTTTATTTTTTCATTCTCACAAAATAACTCCAACTCGATGCGTAGCTTAATGGGCTAGCAATCATAATATGAGAATCAAGCTTTTCCAAAAATTAAGAAAGTATGCACATTCTGATATGAAGATTGCAGACCCTAAATAGTTGATGATGTTGTTCAATATCTTACCTTACTTTCTCCTCACTAGAAAATAGCTTCAATCTAATATATGTATATAGTACATCCTAATTAATATAATTCCACACATGCACACTTCTTTTTTGTCAAAAACAAAAATTGTACGGGTATTGTGTTTAAAATAAGTTAACCTTTACGGTAATTCATGATACTTCAAAAAATCTAAACAAATAAAAAAATCATCTTATATCATCAAATTTCTTCACTAATGGAAACTAGAAAACTCGAATGTATCCGGTTGATATATATATATAGAATTCGAAATTGAGCCCTCCAATGACCACATCTCTTGTCCTGAAATAAATCGTTCATCTTGTCCATCTATTTACCTATTCAAGTTCATGAATTCATGTAGCATCTTTATTGTAAATCAATCTAAATTTATTAAGGATACTATAATAATATATATGAGATTGCATTTTTTGTTTGGATAAATTGTATTTTTATTTATAAATAAAATAGATCATGTTATCTAATAAGATGAATAGAATTCATACAAACAACAATTAAATAATACAATTATTATGCATATATAAGATGGATGGAGAAAATCGAATAGAAAAAGGTGATCAAAATAGTTGTAAAAAGCCAATAAACAAGACATAATTATGACGTGTCAGTTTCCTTTTCCCTCTCTCATCTTTAGATGTTTACAAGTAATCGATAATGATGCATCCGATTAGATAACTTTTAGTTTTCCAGATAAGAGAAGGTAACAATCTAATAGTTTTCTTTTTCATCCAATAATAAGGAAATAATATTAACTTGTATTAAATTGGTATGTTTTGAAATTTAATTTCCATCAATATCTTATATATGGCTATATGCTACCCCTCCGACCCATTATATCTGTCCTTTTTTTTTATCCCAAATTACCTGTCTCATTTATAGAATCAAGATAAATTTTACTACTTCTTACCTTTATTATTAAATATGAAAAGAGAAACAAATGCTAACTAAAGTTGGGGGTAATCTTGAAAAGTATTAGAAAATTGTATAGAATTTTGAAAATCAACTAACTTTCCTAATATTGGTGATATGGTTACTATCTTATTTGGTGCATAATTTTATGTTTTATAAACAAGAAATTCATACAAAGTTGATGATTATTGTTATTAACTAACTTTATTCATGGTATCATTATTTCACATCTGACACCATCTACATGAAATATCAAAATAAATTCTTTGGACATAAATAAAGTTTTTTTTCCGTAATTATTATCACTATTAAATAATCATGCAGCCTAGAAATTTATCACTATTTGTAAATATATACAATTTGGAATTGCCGGATTGGAGTAGCTTAAGGCTCTGTATGGTAGAGCTTTGAGATTGGTGATGAGGAAATTGAGATGTGGAGATTAGTTACTGTACATGTGAGATTATAATTGTAGCTTTAAGAATTTAACTAATGATGAAAAAGGAAAAACAAACAACAATGCAGAAGAGAGAGCAGGTGAAATCAGATTTTTTGCATGTTAAACAAACACTGAATTCCATATAATTTTATTCTTAAATTGATCGGATTAGATAACATTATATCCTGAATTAACTTTTTTGTAACGTTATATTCTGAATTGCATTTTTCGTCAAACTTTATATCCTGAATTGATTATTTAGCCTAAGGTAGAAGTGCATGAGATGCACTACCATCAGACATTTTCATAATGGAATGATGCTGTTCATCTAACTTTTATTTTTTCATTCTCACAAAATAACTCCAACTCGATGCGTAGCTTAATGGGCTAGCAATCATAATATGAGAATCAAGCTTTTCCAAAAATTAAGAAAGTATGCACATTCTGATATGAAGATTGCAGACCCTAAATAGTTGATGTTGTTGTTCAATATCTGACCTTACTTTCTCCTCACTAGAAAATAGCTTCAATCTAATATATGTATATAGTACATCCTAATTAATATAATTCCACACACGCACACTTCTTTTTTGTCAAAAACAAAAATTGTACAAGTATTGTGTTTAAAATAAGTTAACTTTTACGGTAATTCATAATACTTCAAAAAAATCTAAACAAATAAAAAAATCATCTTATATCATCAAATTTCTCTTCTAATGGAAATTAGAAAACTCGAATGTATCCGGTTGAATATATATATATATATATACTAGATAATTTCTCGCGCGCTTCGCTGTACGGACCCGTTCTTTTAATTATTATTATTTGTTTGGTGTTCTAATTGGTTGTTAATTTGTAAACTTGAAATATTGTAAACATGAATTAATATATAAAATCACATTACAACATACGCAATTACAGTAATAGCGGCAGCTACAGGCTGCAGAGTTTGTGTTGAGCCTTGAGTTTGAGCATTGAATCAAGGCTTACTAAGAACTCATTTGATTCCATAAAGGTATAGATACAAAATAGCTTTAGTTCGAGTGCGTAATCCCTAAGAAAAGCATGAACTTAGGTGTTAACTCATGCCATGTGCAATCCCTTGGAATCATGTTTTACCAATCTCAATCTCAGCTGGAGTTTATGTGGCTGCCAAGGTCTGAAAATTAAATATCAGAAATTAACTTGCATTAGTCAATTCGCATTGTTTAAATCCATGACAATGATGATCAATATACCTCAAAGTAGCCAGCTCCAAAGTTAACACCAAGTGCAAAGTTGCAAGCACAGGAGAGTTGGTCTTGACCAAAATCTATCATAGACTTGCATTAGTCAATTCGCATTTTTCTGTTGTTTGTTTGTTTTTTTTTCTCACTAACCATTTTTTTTCTTAGTTGCAGATTAAGCAAAGAGAGCATTACATTAAAACAATTTGTATAAAGAACATGAGTTCAGGTTCTTTTACTGAGTAATTGGAATGTCATATCTCTTCTAGAGATATTTAAAGAAAAGAGGAAAGATGAGTTACAACCCATCAAGAAAAAACATACAATTCTTTCTCATATGGTAAAGTGAAGTCTATCAGATACTTTACATAAAGATAAATAATATCAAGTATCATAGGAAAACATGTCATATATATTCTAGTGAATCACACAATTAACTGCCAAATACCTTATAAAGCTTCAGTTATCTCAAGCAACTTTTGAGCAAAAACCTGAAGCTTCAATTAACTTTCTTTTTCTTATCCTCAGTTTTGATAAAAACTTAAGATGAAGGATAGCCAAATCTTAGACAATTGTGTCCAATATGGGCCAAGAATTTGACAGCAAAACTCTCATGGAGATGTTCTTTTTCTTTACAGAGATCATTAATATAGTACAACAACTCTTCAATGTTTCACAGCAAATAGATAGAAGCATGAAATTTTGATGCTGGCATATGACAAACCTGATCATAAGCATCAGGACCAAAATTTTGTTTGAATGATGATAAATCTGCCAAAACCCAACATGGCAGTTTCATCCCATCATGTGTCACAATTGAATCCAACCCATATGTCATATCTTTATTTGATTTTATTACAGCCACGGTTCTGCATACAGAAAGCTAGAGAGGTTAAGAAGATGATGAGATAAGTACTATGTAATAATAATAACATTGGTCAAGGTTTTTTCACTCTAAACATTTGTAGCCCCAAACTATAAATTAGTTAACTAAAACAATCCAGCAACATCTTATAGGATAAATGCACCTGAATTTAAATTTTATAAATGAGAGGTAAACTAAATTTATATGGTGGAAAAGCAATGATTATATAAAGTTCAGAGGGAAAACAACATATATGTTAATGAACATATGTAACAGATAAAACCCAATTTAATAAGTTAAATAGTTATAACATTGCCAATGCAATGGATGCTTTCTGAATTCAAATGAGCAAAGTTAGAGAAAACAGAATTGAATTGAGAGAAAAAAAAAGAAGGAACAACAGAAAAGAAAGCCAGAAAAAGAAGACATTGAAATCTTGACATAAAAGAAGAAAATAGAGTTCATATGGTAACTGAAGCAACTTCCATGGCTTTAAGCAAATGCCTACCTGATGAATCAACTCCACCTTCAACTTCTTTCTGGGAGAGTTCCAGTTCCAAACAGAAAGTATTCAGTGATTGTTTGCATGTAAAAGAGGAGCTTCTTAAGATAATGATAAACGAATCACACAAATCATAACCTGGGGGTAGTTAGATACTACATAGATGGGGGAAAATATACTTGAATTAAGTAATTCAACATCATGTAAAAGAGGAGCTTCTTAAGATTATGATAAACGAATCACACAAATCATAACCTGGGGTAGTTAGATACTACTACATAGATGGGGGAAAATATACTTGAATTAAGTAATTCAACATTAATTTGGTGACTTCAAAGACTTCTTAATATTTTGAAGGATACACTGCATAAAAGTTGATATAAAGAAGAGAATGATACCAGATGGCATACTTGAGACCCAGGTTCGCCTGTAATGACATGGAATCAAGAACATTACCTGAAGCATGGTGAATTGCTTTTTTGCCATTGGATATTTGTTGGAACTGATTATTTACTTGAAACCTAGATTCTGCAAAAACAAACAACAACATTAAGAATGAGTAAGCAATGGGCAGCAAGAGAGAGAAGTTGCACTTTGTAAAGAAGAAAGTGATAAAATTTGTAAACTTTTTGTCTGGAAAATCAAAGTTGAACATTCGCAAATATTTGATCTTTCAAAACAGAGTTGAAATGATAAAAATGAGAAAAGAACTTAAACGTTGTGAGTTATACTTACATAAATAAAGAACAATGGAGTAAAGAAAGTGAAGCAGTGTGATTGTTGGTAGCTATATGAATCTGAATCAATTGCATCAAAAATAATGATTGTTGGAAACTAACATCAAAAGCAAAAAATACTTTAAAAAAATTGATTTAACAAACCAAACAGTGAAAAAACAACAAAAACACCAATTCAATAAAAACGACTAACATCAAATATCAAAAGCAGAAAACACTTTAAAAAAATTCATTTAACAAACCAAACAACATTTTCCACCATCTATACTCAATTATACTGAGAACAACACCCTCATGGAGTTTTCCAGGTCAAACAATGAAGAAAGGGAAGAAAATGGAAACAAACACAAACAAATACACGATGGAACCACCGAAAAGGGAAGACAAAATCCACCGACAAAGGAACTTTAAACAGAGAAAATCTAGGAGAATCAGAGCAAAAAGAGAGAGAAAAAAACATAGAAAACCATCGAGAGAGATGAAGATACAGGATTTATATAAGAAATTGAGGGAAGCAGTGCAGAATCAAGGAGAAGCGGAGCAAAAAGAGAGAGAAAAAAACGGAGGAAACTATCGAGAGAGATGAAGATTCACAACTTATATAGGAAATTGAGGGAAGCGGTGCTGATCATTCCCAATTTAACCCAAACACAAACACTTAATTCCCCACTAACATGCCCTCAACTGACGTGATTAGCCTTCACAAAAAAACTCAAAATTGCTCAAAAATCAGGAAAAGAGAAAGCGGTTAGGGCAAGGGGGTAATCTGTTGTTAACAGATTATAATTGTTTAGATATATATATATAGAATTCGAAATTGAGCCTTCAATGACCACATCTCTTGTGCTGAAATAAAACCGTTCATCTTGTCCATCTATTTAGCTATTCAAGTTCATGAATTCATGTAGCATTTTATTGTAAATTAATCAATCTAAATTTTGTTTGGATTTTGACTCAAATCCTAGTTAGATTTGGATTGGGATTTTTTAGCCATATTACTTGGTGGACAAAAAGACTTGATAAACCAGAATCCTAATAGGAAATGGATTCTTGGAGGCTAAGTTGTGCTAATATAAGTAGAGAGTTTCTCTATAGGATTTTGTATGCTTGAAGAAAAGATGTAGTCTAAGGGTTAGATTTGGGTGGAGACACCCCATAGGGCAAAAGGATGGTCCTCATGGGTGTGTGTGATTGTTTGGTTTGATTGGTGTGATTGTTAGTTTGTAGAGACCGAGCGAGAGTGCTCAAGATTGTTTGGGTTTGATTTAGGATTGATTGTTAGATTGGGTTGAGAGATTGAGTGAGAGTTATTGATAATTATGTGTGATGTAATTTTCTATAACTAGTGGATTTCTCTTCTCCTCCATGGACGTAGGCAAGTTCAGTGCTGAACCACATTAATTCTTGTTTCTTGTGTGGATGTCTATTATTTTAGTTGCTTCCGCTTGCATGATTAATTTGATAGATATAGTTTGAGATATTCGGGTTACAACAAATTTATTAAAGATACTATAATAATATATAAGATTGCATTTTTTGTTTGGATAAATTTTTTTGAATAAATTGTATTTTTATTTACTAGTCTTCACTTCCACGTGCGTTGCACATGACCCATCCTGTTTTTAGTAAATAATAAATTTAAGAATTAAACATTAAAAATACAAGGCTGACCCAATTGATCCGAGTCCTAAATCCGAAAAATCCAAAACCCGAGTGACCTAAAGCCAAAACTCGAACCCGCCTGACCCTAGACCCAGCATACCCGAATGATCTGAACCCAGATGAGTCAAAACCCGAATGACCCGAGAAAATTATAAACTAAAATTATATTTTATTCAATAAAATCCACATTGTTATAATTTTAACCATTCTAAATTATCATTTATTCAAACCCAGCTGAGCAATAACCCGAGAAAATTACCTTACTCATTGACCTAGACTCAGATGATCCGAAACCCGTCCAACCCGCCCAATTAACTCCTCTAACTTTATAAGTCAAAGGAAATAATTGCATTTTATCCTTCTTTTTATTTTTAAAAACTTTAAATTCTTATTATACACTCCAATACATTACACTACCAATACACACTTTAAAAATGGAAAAAAGGTTAATCACAATAATTAAATTTTAAATAAATAAATTTTTAACTTAATTAGTTTTAAAAAATGATTAATAATTAATGATTAGTTTTAAACTTGATAATAATACTTTTATTAGTTTATATTATAATTGAAATGAGTCCAGATTTAACAAAAAGTCTCAAATTTTTTAAAATTAAAATGGTAAAAATAAAATATTTATAATAATATTGAATTTAATTAAATAAAAATAGATTTTTTAGTAGAATAATTGTAAAAGTTTATTTCTAAAAAAATTGTAAAATTTGAAAAATTTCATTTAAGAAATATATTTAAAAAATTCTAATATATAGAAGTTTTTTAATTAAAATAGTAAAATGGTAAAAATAAAATAGGTATAAGGATATTATATTTAATTAAATAAAAATAGAGTTTTTTTTCGAGATAAGAATCATTTTCATTTTTTGAAGAGATTGGGATTACAAACGCACAGGAATACCCGTACAACGCTGCATGATTAGCCACATTATCGAAACGCTAATCTATGAGCCAACAAACCCCTTCCCCAACAAACAAACCCAGTAAAATCTCATTACATTTCAAATAAATCGCTATGCCCAAACATCTAAATGAGAATTCAACCCAAACTAGAAACTATACCATTAATAAACTACCTACCTACCAAATAAACAAACAAATTACAAACAAACTCACATTCCATGAGAGTTGAACCCAAGACCTCATGGTCTGGGTAGGCTGGAAAGAGTTTTTAGTTAAGTAAAACTGTAAAAGTATATTTAAAAAATTCTAATATATATAAGTTTTTTTTAACTAAAATAGTAAATTGGTAAAAATTATAAAGATATTTTATTTAATTAAATAAAAATAGAGTTTTTAGTTGAGTAAAACTATAAAAGTTTAAACAATGACATTTAAGAAATATATTCGAAAAATAAGGGTATAATGGGTGATTCAAAAGTTTTACAGATGAACGTACTTTTTAATATAGTATAGATAAATAAAACAGATCATGTTATCTAATAAGATGTATAGAATTCATACAAACAACGATTAAATAATACAATTATGCATATATAGGATGATGGAGAAAATCAAACAGAAAAAGGTGATCGAAATATTTGTGAAAAGCCAATAAACAAGACAAAATTATGACGTGTCAGTTTCCTTTTCCCTCTCTCATCTTTGGATGTTTACAAGGAATCGATGACGATGCATTCGATTAGATAACTTTTAGTTTTCCAGATAGGAGAGGGTAACAATCTAATAATTTTCCTTTTCATCCAATAATAAGGAAACGATATTAACCTATATTAAATTGGGATGTTTTGAAATTTAATTTCCATCAATATCTTATATATGGCTATATACTACCCCTCCGTCCAATTATATTTGTCCATTTTGTTTGTCCCAAATTACCTATCTCATTTATAGAATCAAAATAAATTTTACTATTTCTTATCCTTATTATTAAATATATGAAAAGAGAAACAAATGCTAACTAAAGTTTGGGGTTGGAAAGTATTATAAAAATGTATAGAATTTTGAAAATCAACTAACTTTCCTAATATTGGTGATATGGTTACTATTTTATTTGGTGCATAATTTTATGTTTTATAAACAAGAAATTATACAAAGTTGATGATTATTGTTATTAACTAACTTTCATTCATGGTATCATTATTTCACATCTGACACCATCTACATGAAATATCAAAACAAATTCTTTGGACATAAATAAAGTTTTCTTTTTTCGTAATTATTATCACTATTAAATAATCATGCAGCCACCATATGCACAATAGTATAAATAGTATGATGGAAGCTCCGAGAAATACGGATCCTCAAGGAGAGGAATTTAGGCAAAATCGGAAAAGGTATAAACGGCACCGGCAGTCTCCATTGCCGGATCACATGGCTACTGAACGAAACAGGGTTAGGGATGAGGAGCGGGCCAAGGGCTTTCGCTCGTTTGTCGACACGCTGAAAGGAGGGCAGCCAAATTCCCATGTCTGGCAGGATTGGGCTAATGAGGAGGGTTCAGGGGTTTTATCCTTTGGAGATGTTGTTGAGGAGGATGCGACGATGGACGGTGGTGAGGAGGGTATTTTCTTTACAAAGGAAGAAAAAGAAGCGATGTTTAAGCCATGGAGGAATGCGCTGATTGTTAAGCTTTTAGGGAAAACTTTAGGTTATAACCTGCTGGCCGCCAAGATCAAGAATCTTTGGGGTTTGGAAGGGGAATACAAGATCACTGATTTAGAGCATGATTACTTCATCGTTCGCTTTGAGAAGAAGAAGGATTATATGCATGTTTTGGAGGGAGGACCCTGGATCATTGGGAATCATTATCTTACGGTAAGACAATGGCGTCCAAAGTTCAAACCGGAAGCTGATAAGATTGAGAAAATTATTGCTTGGGTGAGGTTTCCAAATATCCCTGTTGAATATTTCAATTTTATCGCACTAAAAAAGATGGGAGGTTGCATTGGTAGAGTTATTAAGATTGATTCGGTCACTTCAGATGGATCAAGGGGGCGGTATGCAAGAGTTTGTGTTGAACTGGACTTGAATAAGCCATTGTTGCCAAAGTTGATGGTGGAACAGAGAACTATGAAAGTTGAGTATGAAGGGTTGTCTCTTATTTGTTTTGAATGTGGAGTGTTTGGGCATCGCAAAGAGGGTTGTTCGAAGTTAAAAAGCCCTCCTGTAGAAGAGCCTTCTCCAGATGTGGTACCGGAATCCCAACCGGATGCGGTGTCGGAGTCTCAAGCGGAGGTGGAGGAAAAAGAGTTTGGACCATGGATGTTGGTTCAACGCCGGAAGAAGTGGCCGGTGAAGGGGGTTGCCCCGAAGGGAAAGGAGAAAACGGTGGAGGTAAATGCGAGTGATTCTAGGAGAGAATCCCGCTCTCATAAGGAGTCTGTTGGACCAAAATCTGCGGTGTCTAAGCCAGTTTGGGTGGAGCGGGATTCGGGTAAGAGTAGTTCCGGGGTCAACGCACTTGACAGGGGATTTTCTTCTTCAGCTAAATTTCGCTCGGTTGAGAGATCTAAACGAGCTTGGAAGGCTGGTTCAAAGCTAGCAGATCATATGGATTTTAGTAAGTTGGGCTTCACGTTTCAAGCAGGGGGGTCTAGTGGGCCTAATGTTGGGCTGGATCCCAAATTAAATGTGAAAAAGGTTGTTACTGGCCTAGGAGGGAATAAGAATGTGGAGGGGAAGAAGCCTGTACAATTTGTTAATGGCAACCAAAGCAAAGGACGGATAGTGTGTATTGATAAAGAGGTTTCTTTAGTTAATATGGACCCAGAGTCTCCTTTGACAGTGTCTTCTCCGACAGACGTCGAGCCTAAGCAGAAAGAAAATGAGGTACCAGTGATTCCGGATGCTTTGGAAGGAGTGTTGATGCAGGAAAAGGATGTGAATAATGATGAAGGTGATTCTTCGATGCAGGTTGATCTTGGCGTTGACAGCCATCATACTGAAAATGTTTCTTTATGAAGATAATAATTTGGAATAGCCGAGGCATTGGTTATGCGCATTTTCGTCGTGTGGTAAAAGAGCTAATTAGGGAGCAGAAGCCAGATATTTTCTGCTTAATTGAAACAAAATCAGACACTGACGCAATTGTTAGGTTGGGTAAGAGACTGAATTTTTCAGGATGTTTTGAGGTTCCCACTCATGGGATGGCGGGGGGCATTGCTCTGTTTTGGGATAGTTCGAAGGTGAAGGTTGATGTCATTGGAACAACTGATCAATGCATCCATGTCATCTTGGAGGTTAATGCTTGTAGGCAAATTGTATCCTTTGTTTATGTTCGGCCTTATGATACTTGGAAGGAGCGTTTTTGGCGTGAGTTGAAATCCTTTTCCGAATCTGTCTCCTCCCCTTGGTCGGTATTGGGGGATTTTAATGATTTTGGCTCAATGAATGAACGTTGGGGGGGAAGGAGTAATAATCAGGACTTGTTTCGGCGTATTGTTAAATTTAGAGAGAGATGGAGCTCTTGCGATTTGGTTGATACGGACACTGCAGGTTGTCGTTTTTCTTGGGTTAGGAAGTTGGGCGGTAGGATTATGTTACAAGAGAAGTTGGACAGGGTCTTATGGAATACACAGGCGCTACAGGCGAATCCGAATGCTAAAGCTATTATTTTACCTCGCCTGTGTTCTGATCACCATCCTCTGCTTTTTGACATGAATTGTGTGCCTTTAGGCTCAAGGGAGAACCGACCCTTACGGTTCGAAGCAGCTTGGCTCTCGCATCCAGAGTTTCGTTCTTTATTTTCTGCAGCTTGGGTCAAGGGAGAGGACAAACTATCGGTGGCTATTGAGGAATTGACAAGAGACGTGTTGGTCTGGAAGAATGATGTTTTTGGTTCTATTCATAAGAGGAAAAGAATACTTATGGCCCGTATTCGAGGAATCCAGCAAAGTTCTGATTATGGTAGATCAAATTTTCTTCAAGAATTGGAGTTTTGTTTGCAGCAGGAATATCATGAAGTTTTGAGGCAAGAGGAGGTGATGTGGCTGCAAAAGTCGCGCTTAGATTGGGTTCAATCAGGCGAGCGAAATACAAAGTTTTTCCATTTATCAACTTTGGTCCGGCGACAGAGAAATTTGATTGCTAGTCTAAAAGTGGATGGGGTTTGGATTTCGGATCAGACCGAGTTGGGAAGGCAAGTTAATTCTTTCTTCTCAGCTTTATTTGCTCATCATAGTGGTGAGAGTTTAGTGGCTGCTTATGATACTTTCAGTTTAGAATTGAATGTGGATGAACAACAATCTTTGATGAGTCCAGTTGTAATGGATGAAGTTAAAGCAGCAACCTTTTCTATGAAGGTTTAAAAGCCCCTGGTGTGGATGGCATTCAGCCGATTTTTTATCAAAAACACTGGGCGGTTGTTTGTGATACGGTACTTAAATTTGTTGAACAGGCTTGGTGTGACCGTAAGGTTGAGGTGAGCATGCTAAGAGCACATATGGTTTTAACTCCTAAAATTCCACGCCCTGTGGAGTTGAAGGATTTTAGACCGATTACTCTTTTGAATACTGCTTATAAAATTCTCTCTAAAGTTATTGTGAACAGATTACGACCAATTTTGCAGAGGATAATTGGTCCCTACCAGAATAGTTTTCTATCTGGTCGCAGCACAACAGATAATATCCTTATTTCACAGGAAGTAGTTCATTCCTTATTAAGTAGAAAGGGGCGAAAGGGAGGAATGATTTGTAAGGTTGATTTACATAAGGCTTATGATAGTGTGTCCTGGAATTTTATTCGGGAGGTTTTGATTTTCTTTCGAGTGCCTGGGAGTTTGATTGAGCTTATCATGTTTTGTATATCCAATATGGATGTGCAGGTTATATGGAATGGTGAAATTCTTCCTGCTTTTCGGCCTGAAAAGGGGTCTTCGTCAAGGAGATCCTCTCTCGCCTTATCTTTTCATTATGGTCATGGAGAGACTATCTCATATGATACTGGAGAAAGTGGGGGTGAAATTATGGAAGCCTGTCAAAATTTCGCAAGCTGGACCTAGTATATCGCATTTGTTTTTTGCGGATGATTTGATGCTGTTTAATGTTGCGGAGAATGATCAGGTGGAGGTGATTACGGATACATTGACGGACTTCACTAAGGCGTCAGGCTTGCAAGTCAATTTGGAGAAGTCTAAACTTTGGTTTTCTCCAAATGTGCCGTTGGAAAAGGCTAGAAGTCTAAGCAGAACTTGCGGTATTCCTCTGACTGATAATTTGGGAACTTACTTGGGGGTGCCTGTTAATCCATGGGAGGGTGACTAAGGTTACGTATAAACATGTGGTTGACAAGGTGCTGAAAAGGTTCGAGACTTGGAAAGGTAAGGTGTTGAGCTATGCGGGTAGGAGAACCTTGATTCAATCCACTTTAAATGCCTTACCTATTTATACCATGCAAACTGCTATGTTACCGGTCTCAGTTTGTAACAGACTAGATCAATGTAATCGTAATTTTTTATGGAGTGGGGAAGCGGATAAATCGCAGGGTCATCTTGTGAGTTGGGATAGAGTTTGTCGACCTAAGGGTAATGGTGGTTTGGGACTTCGGAAGGCTCGGGTTACAAATGTGGCGCTGCTTGCAAAAATGGGCTGGAAGTTACACATGCGCCATCAGTCTTTTTGTTGTGAGGTGTTTCAGAAGAAGTATTTAAAGGACCGTCCTTTTGTGGATGCTATTCCTCATGGTCGTTTCTCTTCTACTTGGCGTGGGATTTTGAAAACCCGGGATTGTGTCCGCCGTGGTACACGTTGGAGAGTTGGGGATGGTCATGGTATAAAGTTTTGGACGGATTGGTGGGTGGGGAATGGGCCTTTGTTAGATGATGTTCTTCAAAACACACCCAATGTTGATTTAGAAAAAGATGTTCATTCGGTATTGATGCAGGATGGATCGTGGAATGTGAGTGGTGTTATTTCGTTACTTCCTCCTACAAGGGTGGATGAAATTAGAGCTGTGCCTGTCTCTCACGTTGTGGAGGCAACTGACAGGTGTGCTTGGGGCTTTGATAAGCATGGACAATTTTCTTCGAAATCGGCATATGGTTTGCTTATGAACCATGGGGTGCAAGATGTGTGGAAAGGGAAGTGTACCTGGATATGGAAATTGCCGGTACCAGAAAGGATCCGGTTTTTTTGTTGGTTACTCTTCATAAATTGTCTTAATACTTCGGAAGTTTTGCAGAGAAAAGGAATTGGGGTGGAGGCTTTTTGTCGAGTTTGTCGTAATGGTTTGGAATCAACAGAACATATTTTTCGAGAGTGTCCTTTTGCCGTGGGTATTTGGAAGTGTATTGGTAGGCGTTTTGGAGTTTTTTTGAATGATAGTCAGGATTTTGAAACATGGCTATTCTCAAATGCCACGAAGCAGGTGAACATTCGAAGAGGTTTTCTTTGGCAATCTTTTTTTCCCTCCTTGTTATGGAGTTTGTGGAAGGCTAGAAATGATTTAGTGTTTAATGAGATAGACCCACAGGCGGAAAAGATTGTTTCGTATGCAGTCAAGCTCACTATAGATGCAGGTCAGTTTTTTTCCCCAACTAGAGTGAGTGAAGGATCAAGGGGTTTGGTGGTCAAATGGAGTAGACCACCCTTCGGTTGCTTCACTTTGAATACAGATGGTTCTCGGCGACATTCTGATGGTCATGCCTCTGCAGGTGGCTTGATTAGAGATGCCACGGGGACTTGGGTGGCAGGTTTTATGCTTAATATTGGTGTTACTAATAGTTTGGAGGCCGAGCTCTGGGGAGTGAGACAAGGCTTGTTACTGGCTAAGGAGAAAGGATATTCTCCGTTGGTAGTGGAAATGGACGCAGCGGTGGTAGTCCACTTCCTTCGGAATACTGTGTTACAATCGCATCCATGTTACACTCTTGTGCATGATTGTTTGGAGATTATGAAAGGAGATTGGATTTTGGAGTTTCGCCATATATATAGGGAAGGCAACCGTTGTGCGGATTGTTTAGCCCGGCTGGCTCATGATGTGGGTCCTGGACTGTCCTTATACTCTCATCCACCGGAGGATCTTCTCCCCCTGCTGACTGAAGACCGGCTTGGTTCTGGCATACCAAGACCGTAGTATTTGGTAGCTCTGTTACTTTTTCTTTTCTTGTACTTAAGTAGCAAAAAAAAAAAAATCATGCAGCCTAGAAATTTATCACTATTTGTAAATATATACAATTTGGAATTGCCGGATTGGAGTAGCTTAAGGCTCTGTATGGTAGAGTTTTGAGATTGGTCATGAGGAAATTGAGATGTGGAGATTAGTTACTGTACATGTGAGATTATAATTGTAGTTTTAAGAATTTAACTAATGATGAAAAAAATGTATGTTTAGTGTTGTGGTGAGATTAAATATAAAATTACCATTAAGGGTAATAATATAAAAGAATATTATAAAATAACAGGGACAAAAGAGACAAAATTTAAGTATTAAATTCTAAAAGCTCCAAACACAACATTTTTCAGCTTTTGAAAATTATAACATTTCCTGTGATTGAGTTTGTCACGTAGGACAACCATTTCAATCGTTGGCACGTTTGGGGCTCCCGACCGTGCCAAAAGCTCAACCGAACATAGCCTAAACTTACCAATGTTAAAAAGAGAGAATATGCAACCTAAAGCTGCTATAGCCCAGATCAATTTGGGCTTAAAGAGAACAAAGCCCTTATGATTTTGAGCATTTTATTGGCCCAACCTTAAAACAGGTCCATTTTAAATTACAATTCAAAAAAAGACTGAAAGAGCATGTAATATCGGGTTACCGGATCCGGGTAATAACAGCAATCTCACAGGCTCACAGCAAATCTTCCTGAGCCGGAAAGAGGGAAATACGAAAAATAATGCAGAAGAGAGAGCAGGGCAAATCAGGTGTCGCAGCTGGTGGCACCACCGCGCCGCCTCCAAAGAGAGGCCGGCCATTGGGCAGCACAGCAGCGAGCGTGGCCTCCGCATTAGCAGCTGACTCAGTGGCGCCGTTAACTCTCCTTGGTCCGACCCTCCAAATCCACAACTCTTTCGCAGGTGATAAACCCTAAACCCAAATTTGAAACTAGAATTTAGAATTTGTAAATAAAGAAGCAACCTTTTACTATTTTAGCTAACTTAAAGTTATTTGCTTAACTGTACTTTGAATTTTGATTATTGAGTTTATTATTGCTGTTGTGAGCAGAACAAAACAATAAACGGATAGTTCTAGCACTTCAAAGTGGGTTAAAGAGCGAGTTGACATGGGCTTTGAACACTCTCACGTTGCTCTCTTTCAGAGAGAAAGATGACATGCGTAAAGACGCCTGCTTAGCTAAAATTCCCGGCTTGCTCGATGCTCTTCTCCAAATCGTATGTTCTCTCCATGTCTTTATAAGCTTCTGTTTTAATGCGTTAAATGTAAATTTGTGGGAATTCTTTGAAATTACTGTGTTCATTAACATTGATAAGGTTATGTTTTTTCTAAGAAAAATTGTGATTGTGGAGCAGATTGATGATTGGCGTGATATATCAGTTCCTAAAGAACTTATAAAGGGAACAAGGGCTAGAACATTGGGTGTGAATTCTGTTGTAACGGGATTTGGCCATGAATATGAGGCTTTGGGATCAAATAGCTTGCTGCCACAGTCAGGGTAAGCTTGAAAATGTTGCTATGTTGTCTTGTTGGTTAGAGGGATGGGAAAATGAATATGGTTTGTTTTTTTGGTATGGCAGATTGGGGTCAGGTTCTTCTGCTGCGGAAGTATCAGCTCAGAAGAATACAAGTAAATTGCGTCCTTCGGAGTGGTGGTTTGAAGAAGATGGTCTATTTAATCTTGATGATGAGGGCCGAGCAGAAAAACAACAGTGCGCTGTTGCTGCTTCTAATATTATTCGCAACTTTTCTTTCATGCCTGAGAATGAAATTGTTATGGCTCAACATCGGCATTGCTTGGAAACTGTGTTTCAATGCATAGAAGATCACGCTATTGGTATGATCATCTTATGATCTGCATTGCGAGGCTTGTATGTATATGCCTGTATCATCAAAATAAATACTCTTAACGTATGCTTTCTCTAAAATTTCTTTTCTTGGCAGAGGACGAGGAACTTGTCACAAATGCCATCGAGACAATAGTAAATTTGGCTCCCTTGCTTGATCTTCGAATCTTTAGCTCACCAAAGCCATCCTTCATTAAAATAACGTGAGATCCCAATTTGCCTGTTTCAGTGCATGTTTTTCTAGTTTCTAACTTCTGGTTGATGATGCATCTACTATTTTACCAAACAGCGAAAAACGTGCAGTTCAAGCTATCATGGGGATGCTTGGATCTCCAGTTAAAGCCTGGCACTGTGCAGCTGCTGAATTTCTTGGGCGCATGATTATAAATCCTGATAATGAACCTCTCCTCCTACCCTTTGTTCCCCAGGTGAATAACAATCTGCTGACTGTTTGATCTTGTGTAAGAAATATGTCTTATGAAGTTATAAATTGTTAATTGCAGATTTACAAGCGTTTGGTAGATCTTTTGAGCTTGCCGGCATTTGATGCACAAGCTGCTGCCATCGGCGCTCTCTATAACCTTGTGGACGTCAATATGGACTGCAGATTGAAGCTTGCTAGTGAGAGATGGTAATTTTGGTCTTTTTCTATATATATGCGTTATGGGTTAATGATGGTGACAGTGATACTGATGGCAATTCATCATCATGTTGGTATTAAAGTTTTCTGTCGAAATGACTTTAGTTTTGTGTACCATTCATTAAATTTAGGGCCATTGATCGTATACTGAAAGTGATCAAGGCACCACATCCAGTGCCAGAAGTCTGCCGGAAAGCTGCGATGATAATAGAGCACCTTGCATCTGATCCTCAGAACAGGACATCATTGCTAGCTTATGAAAATGCATTTGCAGAGATACTATTTTCAGATGGTAAACATTCTGATACCTTTGCAAGGATTTTGTACGAACTGACTTCTAAACCAAACAACAAAATGACAGCAGCTCGGGGAATTTGGGGCATGTAGTTGAGACTCTGCTCTTTTTTTGCAGTATGCCTCTAATTTAAGTCCACTGTTATGCATGTGGCCCATAAGCTGACTTGTAGATACAGGCTGTATTTAGATTTTAACCAATCATGAATCATGATGTATGTCTTGTTTGTAGTTCTCTTTTTGATAATTTGATCCTGTATTTTGAGTGATGCCTTAAACCCCCACGAAGCTAGGCCATAAGTTATCTTCTTGTACTTGGTTGTGCCAGTGTCCTCTTGTTTTGCTTGTTGAGTTTCATGCCCTCTGTTACAAGTAATGAAAAGCATCTGTATCTATTGAAAGGTTCTCCCAAAGTTGATTAGATGATTGCAGAAAATATCCTACAATTGAAAGCGGGACAAGCAATAATAAGTTGTCAATTGTTTCCTCGTGCATATTAAAAGTATAGGACAAGGTTTTTCATTTCATGTCTGATTTTGTCCTTAGATTACATATGCATAATTATTCAATGAAACCGATTTGGGGAAAGTTTTTGAATGATACACATTTATCTTGTTAACTCGACTGTATCAAACTGAGATCCTATTCCCTAGCATCCTAAAACATCGCCTATGGCAGGACTTGGAAGTTCTAAAAATCAACTGTGTCAACTTTGGGCACATTGACAGGGAAATCATCGATTTCATCCATCCAGGGATTAGTCTCCATGACTGGATTGATCGTTCTTAAGGCTCTCCAAACAGCACTGTTACACTTGAATCCTGATCCCAGACCAATTTGACATATCCTGTCCTTTTTCTTGATCCTTCCTTTACCTTCTAAGTAAGCCAATTCATACCACAAGGAACTGCTGGAAGTGTTACCAAACCGGTAAAGAGTCATCCTGGAAGGTTCCAAGAGCCAATCACTAAGGTCAAGGTTTTTTTGCAACTGATCTAACACCGCTCTCCCTCCAGGGTGGATACAGAAATGCTCGAAGGCCAACTTGAAATTGGGAATGTATTGTTTTACCTTCTTTTTAAACACTTTTCTAGCTATTGAAGTTGCAAGGAACCGGAGCTGCTCTGACAGGGGAAGGACTAATGGCCCTAGCGCCGAGAGATTCTTTTTCAGGGCTTCTCCGGCAGCTACCACGAGATCTTTGGAGAGTGCGACTCCGGTAATCCCATCTTCATCGTCTTGTTGGTATATAGCTTTGTAGCTTTTGTCATTGGCAGCTTCATGGGTCCGAAGGAGGTGAACCAGTTCATATTTAGAGCGATGGCGATCTGATGATAAGTTTGACAGAAGGACTGCCGCTCCACCCACCCTGAACAAGCAATTCGAGACGATCATCGAGCGATTGTTGCCACAATAGGAGCCGTAAGTGATGTTTTCAGTGCTGACAACCAAGGCGTAACTGTTTGGGTGCACCTGTTAAATCAAATATATATATACTTGTATTTGTTAAAAACAAAATTATTGCAAGTTATTGGAAATTATTATAAAAAAAAAAATTGAACAGGGCAAGATTAGATTAACCTGTAAAAGGTGCTCGGCAAGGTCTATAGAGATGAGTCCAGCGCTGCAACCCATTCCGCCAAGATTAAAGCTCAAAATGTCTTCTCTAAGCTTATATCGATTCACAACCGCGTCGGAGAGAGATGGCATTGGACAGAAAACAGTGCAGTTCACCACAAGAATTCTTATATCCAAAGGATTGATTCCAGTTTTGGCCAACAACTCATCAATGGCTCCAAATATAACTTCCTCTGATTCCTCCCTTGCCTCTTTCAAAGAGTTGAATTTAAGTGAACCATGCATTAAGGATTTTGGAAAATAAGTCTTTTGACCCAACCCTGACCTTTCTAAAATTTTCTTCCCAAAGGCAATACTCTCTTCACTGAACCTCCCAGAGCGAACAGATACCTCCAGAGCACATTCTTTACTACAAATTAGACTTGGGTCAGGCTTGTAACATGCAAAGTTCACTAGGTAAACTTTTCTTGGGCGAGTTGTCAAGTAAATAATTGCTAGGAAAGTGAGAGAAAATGAGATTAAAATTGCTGTTACGAGATAGAATCTGTCATGTTTATAACTTAAATCAATGGAATTTTCGATAGAAAAAATCGGAAAATTATGAGCTAAAATGATGAAAAAGAGGGTCAGAATAATGAAGAAGAGGTTTAAAAGATTGGAAAGCAAGTAATAATAACCAAGCTTGACATGTTTGAGCATGTTGTTTTCTCTTGTGTCAGGTTCACTTTCTAAGCACTTCGGCTTCGTTGCCTCGGCCATGTTAGGAATAGAGTTTCAGACCGAAGCCTACTCAAGAAATGGAGGAATATTATAAATTGAATGTCTTGCAAATCTGAGATATATGTGAAATATTTATAGGCCATGCAGACACAGAGAAGTACGGATAGAATTAAAAAACTTGCATTTTTTTTTAAAAAAAAAAATTCTGTTACCCTGCGCTCGTAAAAGATTACCCCTAATTAGCTAATTTTCTTCATGCAACTACTAATTATTATTACGAGTTCAGGGCGCAATCGAATCAATGTAGGGTATATTATAAAGATATGATATGACTAGATTTTTTTTTAACAGCTACGTACGTCCACACATGTGCACCAATTCTAGATATAATATATAAATAGTTTATATATAATTTAGTAATTCTTTTAAATTATATATATACTTACGGAGCAATGATTATTAACAATATATAACAT
Organism: Corchorus olitorius; assembly: GCA_001974825.2. NCBI lineage: Eukaryota > Viridiplantae > Streptophyta > Magnoliopsida > Malvales > Malvaceae > Corchorus > Corchorus olitorius. Next base: position 74,003 of record AWUE01015087.1, on the reverse strand, counting down.
CGAGTGATATTTTTCTTGGAAGGCAATTTATTGAGATAAGAGCACATGTGCAAAAGTTCAAAAGAACAAAGTTGCAACAGTCCAAACAACAGACCCAAGCAAAAATCAAAAGATAACATATAGTATTGACGATATAAGATAATAATAGGTGCATGGTGGTATCAGACATTTGGCATGATGGTAGAGTACTGGACTCTTAGTTCCAACCTACCTAGTCTCATGAGGTCTTGGGTTCAAGTCACAAATGTGAGTTTGTTTGTGTATTTGGTTGTGTGTTTGGTAGGTAGGTATTCTCATCTAGATATTTGAGCCTAGGGTTGAGTTTGTTTGTAATTTGTTTGTTTGTAGGTAGGTATTCTCATCTGTGTACGGGTCTTCCTGTGCGTTTGTTTGTAGGTAGGTATTCTCATCTGTGTACGGGGATTACTGTGCGTTTGTAATCCCAATCTCTTTCTTCCTGTGCGTTTATTTGTAGGTAGGTATTGTAGGTAGGTATTCTCATCTGTGTACGGGGATTACTGTGCGTTTGTAATCCCAATCTCTTTCTTGAGGAGTTTGTTGGCTCATAAATTAGCGTTTCGGTAATGTACGAGTCTTCCTGTGCGTTTGTAATCCCAATCTCTTTAAACCAAGAAATAATCCCAATCTTTTTAAATCAAGATATGAAAATTATCATTTCCCTAAAAAAAAAAAAGTTTTGTTGGGTCTTCTTATGCATTTGTAATCCCAATCTCTTTAAACCAAGAGATAAAAATGATTATTTCCTAAAAAAAAAAATAATAGGTGCATGGGTTGGTTAAAATTTTAAGGGCTCGGAGTTCTATGGTGGAATACATTTAGAGTTTCTTATTGATCATGGACGATTTATAAATTCGACCAGATCGTGAAAACGAAGTTCCTAAATATATGTATAAATTGATGGTTTGTCTAACCTTGAAAATGAGGTAATTTTCAGTGCTCCTAAACATTTTATACTGAAAAATGTAAAATGGATGAGGTAAGATTATTATTAGCTACACTAGATAGGAGAAGATTACTATCTCTATTGACTATTGCTAGAGTGGGATCGATAACCTCCCCTCAAGGCTCAATCTAAACTAGTTTACACCAAAATAAAAATTTAATTATATAAAGTTCTGATCTATTATTCATCATCAAGCTAGGGTTTCCATATATTTATAACTTGATATATATATATATATATATATATATATATATATAATTAATTTATATAACTCTCTCTCCAGCAGATCATATTATTGATAGCCGGCCGGCCTCTTGCTAGCTGGAATGATGGAGCCATATGGAGGGAAGGGTAGTTGATCGTAGTCGTAGATATGGGGTCATACTCATTCTCATCTGAACTAGCTAAGTCTAACTCATCAGATTCCAATCTATCAGCAGATATAAATCAATTTATTAATCTAGTGTTCGTAGTTTCAATATATAAAAAAGTATATATATCCATATGAAGGTTGACGTCGATCACTCTTTATTAATTATTGCTGTTTAGGGTCCTCTCCATGTGTGATTAAGTGTTCATTGTCGGATCTCATATGTACACACACACAAAAGGTATTTGTCATTTTCCAGGTGATGAGTTTTCCAGTTTTAACTTCTTCGAAATGTTCTTATGAATAGATATTATTAATAAAATAATCAGCCATATTTTAATTCATTCAAATTTATTGAAGGTGTTTAATTTATAATAATGCAAAAGTTTGCAACCAGAACATGTAGAAATTGACAGCTTGAAAAATCACGGGGTTTCTGGCAAAAAAATAAATAAATAAATCCCTAATCACGGGAAACACGAGTTTCACTTTTCTATATATAAGCATGCATGCTACTATATAATCCACAGTCCACCCCCCAATATAATTGATATCTTAATTATGACATTAAATCAGGTATTATCCAATAGTTATGGTCATTTGTGATCAAGTGATCAATCTTACCTAATCATATATTCATGGCATCAAATAATAATTATTAATTCAATCTTTTATTCTATTTGGTTTGATCGTGCAATATAAGAAACAAAAGATCCGAGCATAAACTATGGCTTAATACTCTTTTTTGCCTCCTGAACTTATACGATTGGGATGTTTTATCCATTGAATTTCAACTTTGGACGTTTTCTCCAATGAATTGTCAATTTGGAACCCATTGATCCCTCTTAAACCATAGGTGTGATGTGACATTTTTGTGCCATATGACATTGATGTTATGAGGTTTCAAATTGAGAGTTCAAGACACAAAACATCCAAACCTTCAAACGGTTTAGGGGGCAAAAAAGACATTAAGTCCATCAACTATACTATGTAAGAGGAAATATGTGTAACACACAAAATTTCTAAGTCTAAAAATAAGGCAAGAAAGATTGGAGCCAAATAATAATTTTATTGATTGATGAATGCATGTACAATCTTTGGAAATTCTAATAATAAGAAATTGTCCTCTGATTCTTCTCCTTCGCAAAATTCTGCTTCAAGATTTGCTTCAATGGTCAAATGACTTAATCTTGAACTTGATGATAATTTGAGAGTTTGATTTGATTTGATTCAAGGGTCGAATGACTTGGTCTTGAATTGACAATCTAATTCAAAGGTCTTGACGACTTGGTCTTGAATTGATAATAATTCGATTCAAGGGTCTCGATGACTTGTTCTTGAATTGATAATTTAATTCAAGGGTCTCGATGACTCAATCTTGAATTGATAATTTAATTCAAGGGTCTCGATGACTTGTTCTTGAATTGATAATTTAATTCAAGGGTCTCGATAACTCAATCTTGAATTGATAATTTAATTCAAGGGTCTCGATGACTTGATCTTGAACAAACGAAAATAATCTCCTCCGAATGTGTTGGTGAAGATTGAAATAATGATTTCTTAAGCTTTGGTGAAGATCGGAATAAGAACATCTGAAAATACTTCTGAGTTTTTCTGCTTCAGAGCTTTTCTGCTTTTTGAATTGTGTGTCAAATAGCTTTGGGGACTCCCTTTATATAGTGGAGGAAATTCCCTTTGCATTTAATGCAAATCTGCTTTACTTGCAAGCAAAATAAAATCCAACGGTGGATGATGCTTCAAGGAAGCTTCCATGTAATTTCCTTGATAATTTCCAGGTGATGACTCACAGATTAATTCTGATTGGTCAAATCATTAGATATTGAATTCTGATTGGTTAGACCATGTGTCATATTTATCTACTAATTTTTATTAGAAAACATCCAATAAATTTAAGGATAAATTCTTAAAAGAAACTTGTAGAAAATTTTTTTTGGGCCGAAATTTCTTGTTCTACAATATGGTACACAAAAGAGCATATATTCTCCTTGATTTTGCTAATTTTCTTATAAAAAAAACAAAATATTAGGTGCATAAAATCAAACATATCTTTGTTGTCTGGCCAAAGAAAAAAAAAATCAAACATATCTTTGCTGAAATCAAACCAACTTTTACTTAGTGGCTGGAATTTATCGATTAAGTTATATATATGTATATATACAAGTTGTTTTTAAATTTCTTCCTTTCAAAAAATAAAGAGTTTGTTGGGCCCAAAAAAGAAACTATATACTACTATATGTTTGTCAATAGATATTATCTTTAATCAAATCGGATGTAGAGAGAAATGTCTCATATATATGTAGCCTAGTTATAATTGGAGAAATTATTAGGTGGATCGGGTCCACCACATCATCCGTGGTCTCGATCATTAAAATTTTGACAAATCAGATTTCTTCCTACAATTTCTAAAATGCTAGCTAATTAATGTACTAAATTTAGGAACTTATCATGTAAATCTCATCTGGTGAAATTAGGGGCTAAAACTGATACTAAATTTATACCTAAATTTTAGGAAGAAATCTGAATTGTCAAAATCTTATTGATCGCGACTACGGATGACGTGGTGGACCCTGATCCACCTAATCATTTCTCCAATAATTGGCTTCATAATAATTCTTTAAAGCTGCATCTGATCGGATATTAGAGTTTTGCACATGGTTCAAATTGTCTTTAGGCGGACAATTATATATGTATACATACATACTATAGTCCAAAGAAAAGTTGTTTCCTTCTTTTTTGGACAAGGGTATATTATAAAAGTACGTCAGCCTTTTATTAATTACTAAAATCAGCCTGTTTTGGAAGGTTAATTCTCCTTTGGCAGATTTGTCTCCAATCGGGTCTTATATTGATGAATTACGGTTTCCAGCTCTTTGTTTTGTTCTTGTAATTTTCTTCATGTGAAACGTGATGGTAATGCAGTGGCAAACTCGTTAGCCAAGTTTGGTATCTCCCTCATCAATGATGTTTTTTGGATGGAGGAAGTGCCAGCTTCGGTAATGGAGGAGCTTATCAATGATTGTAATGCCTTATCATAAATGAATGAATGCTCTTTTTCCTCAAAAAAAAAAAAGTACTAAAATCAAGTAGGATTACAATATCGGATTCGGATACAAAGAGAAGCCTCAAAAGTCATGGACATAACAGCCATAATACATATTAAGAATTACATATGGTAATTTTGGTAAATTTCAATAAACAATGGGTGCAACTTGAGGGACTTGCACAGGAAATTGGTCAATTTCATCCATCCAAGGATTCCTTTCCATGGCTGGATTGATTGTCTTCACGGCACGCCAAACAGCACTATTGCATTTGAATCCTGATCCAAATCCAATTTGCCATAACCTGTCACCTTTCTTGATTCTTCCTTTGGCTTCCGAGTAAGCCAATTCGTACCATAAAGAACTGCTCGACGTATTGCCAAACCTGTAAAGAGTCATTCTAGAAGGCTCCATGTGCCATTGAGTCAAGTCCAAACTTTTCTCCAATTCATCTAACACAGCTCTCCCTCCTGCATGAATACAAAAATGCTCGAATGCCAGCTTAAAATCTGGAATGTAAGGTTTTATTTTCATTTTCAAAACTTTTCTTCCGACTAATGTTGCTAGAAAAAGGAGTTGCTCAGACAAAGGAAGAACCAAAGGTCCTAGTGTCGTGATATTTGCTTTTAGAGCTTCTCCAGCAACAAACATGAGATCTTTTGACAATGTCACGCCAATATTCTTTTTTTCATCTTCTTGTTGGAAAACACAATTGTAACTTTTGTCATCTGCACCCATATGGGTACGAAGCGTATGAACAAGTTCATACTTGGAACGGCGGCGATCACTTGATCGATTTGATAATAGAATTGCAGCCCCTCCCACTCGGAATAGACAGTTTGTGACAAGCATTGAGCGGTTGTTACCAGAGTACCAATTTCTTGTGTTGTTTTCCGTACTAACAACTAGAGCATATGAATTCCGATGCACCTATAATTAAAAACAAAATTTTGAGCTATATAGATTCAAGAATAAAAAGAAATTAATTACCAGTAGGAGTTTGTTTTTTGAAAGGCAAATTTTATTAATAACGAAAAGTACTGAATTAAAAATCACTACAGAACGAACATGACCAAACAAGAACAGTACTTTTACCTGTAGGAGTTGTTTGGCAAGATCTATTGAGATAAGCCCAGCACTGCAACCCATGCCACCAAGATTATAGCTGAAAATGTTGCCTCTAAGCTTGTAATGGTTAACAATGGCAGATGAGAGGGAAGGTGTTGGATTAAACAAACTGCTATTCACCACAAGAATTCCTATATCTCTAGGCTTCACCCCTGTCTTTGCCAAGAGCTCATCGATTGCTCCAAACATAACCGTCTCTGTTTCTTTTCTTGCCTCTGCCATGGATTGGTTGAGTGGAACTTCCAGCAAAGATTTTGCAGCATATGTTTTCTGGCCAAACCCTGACCTTTCAAGGATTTTCTTTTTAAGGGCTAAACTTTCTTCTGTGAAACTTCCAGTTTTAGCCGCTAATTTCATGAAAAGCTCTTTACTCAACATTTGAGAAGTTTCAGGCTTATAACATGCGAAATCAACTAGGTAGACTTTTCTTGGGCAGCTCATGAAGTAAAAGAAGGTTAAGAAAACAATGGAAACTAATATTGTTACATGATTCAACCTAAGGGTTTCACTCAATTGCATGAAATCTTCCATTTTATAAGTTGAAAGATGAGTTAAGCTGATGGAAGATAAAGGGATGAGCAAGAGGTAAAGAGCATTAGAGACCAAGTAATGGTAACCAAGCTTCACATATTTGGGTTGAGAAGAGTTTTGTAATTCATTCTCCTGCAGGGTCTTTTTCTTTTCATTCATCTTGGCTGAAAAAGGGAATTTAATTGGGAGCTGGGCTGATTTCTGATAACTTGGAAAAGTTTATGGAATTATATATAAAGAGTGAGTTGCTGTACCTTGGCGCTATGAAAAAAAGGCTCGGGGTGGGAAATATATGTATATATATAATTCACACCTCCCTTACTATATTGAAGCACATATCATAGTGAAATATGCTTCAAAACATCTTATTTAATTTTGTTTGTTTGACTCTAAACTGATCAGTTTACACAGACAAAAAATGGAGACAATAAACTATTTCAAGCACAAAGAATAATACTCACTAAAAATATCTAACTCTGGCAAAGAAAAAAAAAACTAAAATATCTAATATTATATATATATAATTAATATATATATATATGCACACCCAATTTTCATTAACGCCCTAAACCTATCTCAAGCACAAATTAGTAATTAGTATTGAGAATTTCAGACGAGGGGTCGATTAATTAAGGCTTCCTTTTGTTTCAGCTTAGCTTATAAGCATAACCTGCTTAAAGCCACAACAGGGAATCCAACTTTTCCATCATTTTCTGTTGACACTTTAGTTAACCGATGGCAGAAACTGCTTGCACTAAGGAACTAAAAACTAAATAAGCTGCTTATAAACGTCCAATCGCCCAAACAAAGGGAGTCTAAGTCCGTAGATTTAACTTTTTGTCTTAAAATGACAAGCCTTTCAAACCTGAAATTTATAAAATTAACAGAGAATAGGAGAATCAAACTGACCCGTTGATTTTTACCAAAAAAAAACTAATCCGTTGATTGGTCTAATTTGAGGGATTCTAATTGTGAGAATGACGCCGCCTGAGAGGGGGCAAAATTTTCAACCATTCATATTTAATTGAGATTTGAATGATCTGGATTCGTGTAATTATTGTATGTTTTCCAATTCTCTTCGATCAAATCTAGGATTTTTCTTACTGATGTCTAAGGTGGCTTGCCTAGTGAGAAGGTAAGATAATTTTATTATAGCAAAGATAAAAGTACAAATAATTCTCTTATACTTAGCTCACAATTGCTCACAACTATTGTTAGAGTAAAAAATATCCCACATTGGTTATATTTGACATGACTAAGTGCCTTATATACATGATGGGTTTCTCTACCTATTGCTAATTGATTTTAGATTGAATGCTTATAAAGATGGTATCAAAGCTCAGGTCTGTCCCATTACCCTAGACCCGGTTATGTCCATGTATACACGTGAATGCGCGTTTTACAGTGTACATGATGGGGATGGTTTGGTTTATTGCTCAAAAAGACCCCTGAACTTACACAAAATGGTCAAATAAGCCCCTGAACCTTTAAAAAAGCCCAAATAAGCCATTTTCTGACGGCTAAATGCTGAAATAAGGACTAAACGTTTCAAGATTTTCTCAAATAAGGATCAAAATACACAATTTCAACAAATTATAATACATACTTAATATTTTTTTACAAATTGGATACAATATAAGTTAATACTAGTGTGTGAGATATATATAAACTAAAAAGCACATGATAATTTTATATCATATTATGTTTAATGAATTTATTTTGATTAATTGAGTTTGATTTTTAATTAACATGATAATATCATTTTTCGATCAAATTTAACGTGTACACATGAAAAGCATTGGTTTTAATTTAAGGATTCCCTAATTTGTAAAAATTTGCTAAGTTTGTGTTTTAATTTATTGGAATTGTGTATTTTGATCCTTATTTGAAAAAATCTTAAAATATTTAGTTCTTATCTCAACATTTAGCCGTCGGAAAAGAATTTATTTGGCTTTTTTAAGAGTTCAGGGGTTTATTTGGCTGCAATTAGAGTTCAAGGGCTTATTTGGCCGTTTTGTGTAAGTTCAGGGATCTTTTTAAGCAATAAACCATTAGTTTTAGGTTGGATGATAGGGCCCTTAATCATTGTGCTCTTCTCTACAATTTCTCTACAACTCACAGATTGGATGCTTAACATCACTCTCGTCTTCCTCTTAATTATTCTGCTTTTCTCTGCAATTTCTCTGCAACTCACCACACACACACTTTGCATCTTGCATAGCCTATAGTTGTATGCTTAACACCACTCTCGTCTTCCTCTTAATTATTCTGCTCTTCTCTACAATTTCTCTACAACTCACCACACACTTTGCATTGCATAGCCCTTTATATAGGCAAGCATTCGGTGTACATTGGCAATAGCATTTAATTTTGCCTAACTTTGCCTAACTAACTTAATGCATAGGCTTTACCTAAACTTACCTCATCTACGCAGCAAACTTGTAGTTGGAATTTACCAATTGGAAACATCTAGAGAGTAGTTGGTGAAACTTTAATATTTCATTTGGGGTTTTTTTTTCCTTAGTTGCTAAGATATTTAACTCTCTATGTATCTATTTAATTGTCCAAACCTCTTGTTTCTTTTTAATTGTCCAATTCTATTAAAATGACATATTTGCCATGTTTTGAAACTACAAAACTCATTAAATATGATGGTTGACAAGACTAAACTATATCAATTAAATGTAGGGCAATTTGGTAAAATAGAGTAAATTTTGTATAAAATTTAGCAAAATAACTATTTTTTTTAAAACCAATAAATTAGTTAAATTGAATAATTAAAAAGAAAAAGGGAGAGTAACTATTAATTTATCTTAAATTTAAGGTTCTGTTTGTTAAATTAAGTACTGAAAATTTAAGCACTGAATCTTTATGGCTACTGAATTTAATACTGAATTTGTGGTAAAAAAAACTGTTTGATGAGTTACTTAATGTGAGATGTAAGAAAAAAAATTTTGTTGATATTTTTGTATAAAAATATTTAAAAAATACATTGGTAACAATTAAAAAGGAAAGAATTATTGATAAAAGGAAAGAACATAACATTAATGTTTAAATCTTTCTATAAATAATATTGTTGGATAGAAAAAGTAACATTAGACCTATTTTTTATTTCCAATACTTTTTCATTGAAAACTTTAAATTAAGTGATTTTCTATGAGAAAAATGGAGACCCGGTTACCATATAGATATGTTAGTAGATGAGAAAAATGGCAAAGACAAGTGGAGATTAACCGGTTTCTATGGAGACCCGGACACAAATAGGCGTGTGTTTTCATGGAATTTGTTAAGGCAACTTGCTGCTCATGATGTGAAAGTGTGGACTTGTATAGGTGATTTTAATGAACTCTTATGGGGATGGGAAAAAAGTGGTGGCCGGCCTAGACCTGTTTCGCAGATGGAGAATTTTCGAAAAGCTCTTGAGGATTGTAGTCTCCGGGATTTGGGTTATAAAGGCAATGTTTTTACTTGGCGTAGGGGTCCTATTGCTGAAAGGCTTGATCGCTGTGTTGTAATTGATCAGTGGAATGATTTGTTTCCTAATGCGAATCTTTCTCACCTGACTTCAAGCGTTTCAGACCATGTTCCTATTCTACTGGACACTGATAAAAAGGTAGCATCAAATAGGAGGCGGACAAGGAGGCGGGGTAGGAAATTTTTTGAAGCAGCATGGTGTAGAGAATTTAATTTTGAAGAACAACTTGATGATAGCTGGCGTAATGGGGCTGGTATGAATCTTTTGGCTAAGATAGCAAGTGTAAGGGAAAATCTACGTTCATCATTTGGAAGGAAAGTCAGGCGGTTTCGTGATAAAATAGATTTCCTTACTGAGGAGCTTAAAGCTTTGAACTGTTCCCCTAACGGACATGATGGGAAATATAAGGAAATTAGTGAAGAGCTTAATAGAATTCTGGAGGAGGAAGAAGTATATTGGATGCAGCGGGGTAGAGTAAATTGGCTTAGAGATGGAGATAGAAACACAAAATATTTTCATTCTCAAGCGGATAAGAGGAGAAAGAAAAATACCATTGTGGGTTTGGAGAGGGAGGATGGTTCTTTGGAAACTGACCCTGTGGAAATCCAACAAATTGCCACTTCTTATTTTCAGAAACTTTTTAAATCTACGGATCCTAAGCACTTCACTGACATACTTGAAAAGATCCAACCTCGAGTGACAGAAGAAATGAATGCCACTCTTCTTTCAGAATTCACTGCGGAGGAGATTCTTCTAGCCCTCAAACAAATGCACCCCACTAAGGCACCAGGTCCTGATGGTATGCCTGCTTTCTTTTATCAAAATTATTGGTCTTTTGTTGGTAGTGATGTAGTTACTTTCTGTCTAAATTTTCTTAATGGTAATTTTTCTTCTGATGTTAACCACACTCATATTGTCTTAATTCCCAAAATTAAGGAGCCGAAGAATATGTCTCAGTTCAGGCCTATTAGCCTTTGTAATGTGCTTTACAAAATTATTTCAAAAGTTTTGGTGAACAGGTTGAAAGCACATCTTCCCAATTGCATCAGTGAAAATCAAAGTGCTTTTGTTCCAGGTCGTTTAATCACTGATAATATCCTGGTTGCTTATGAATTGCTCCATACTTTGAGAACCAATCAGAAGGGGAAGCAAGGTTTTTTTGCGCTGAAGTTGGATATGAGCAAAGCGTACGATAGGGTTGAATGGGACTTCTTGGAGGCTGTTATGAGGCGTTTGGGTTTTGATGGTAAATTGGTGGATTTAGTTATGTTTTGTGTTCGCTCTGTTTCTTTTTCAATAATTGTTAATGGTGAGGTTACTGATTATTTTACTCCTAAGCGTGGTTTAAGACAGGGAGATCCCCTTTCTCCGTACCTGTTTTTGTTTTGCACTGAAGCTCTTTCTGCTATGCTTTCGGATAGTCAAGAGAAGGGTTTGTTACGAGGTGTAGCTGCAAGTCGAAATGGTCCGCGGGTCAATCATCTATTTTTTGTTGATGACAGCCTTTTGTTTGGTAAAGCAAACTTGGTGGAAAGCAAAAGGGTGAAGGACATACTAGCGAGATATGAGGAGTGTTCGGGCCAGAAAATTAATTTTGACAAATCAGCTATTATTTTTGGTAGTAATGTGCAAGGAGATCAGAGATTAGAACTGGTGAGATTTTTTGGAGTTAAAGAACAGGTTTGCATTGAAAAGTATCTGGGACTTCCTGCGATGGTGGGTAAAAATCGAAAACAGGCTTTTGGGGAGTTAAAAGATAGGATTTGGAAGAAGTTACAAAGTTGGAATGTTAAAATGTTATCCCAGGGAGGTCGAGAGATCATGATAAAAGCAGTGTTACAAGCCATACCTACCTACACAATGAATGTGTTTGCACTTCCAAAGGTTCTTTGTCATGAAATTGATAGCTTAATTTCGCATTTTTGGTGGAGACAAAAAAGGGATAAGCGACCAATTTTTTGGATTAGCTGGAGGAATTTATGTCAGAGCAAGGATTTTGGTGGTATGGGCTTTCGAGATATGGCTGATTTCAATTTAGCTCTTCTGGCCAAGCAAGGGTGGAGGTTGTTAACTGAATGTACTAGTTTAGCTTATCGGGTGTTGAAGGCTAGATATTTTCCACGGACCAATTTTTTAGCAGCTAATCTGGGATGGAATCCTTCGTTTACTTGGCGAAGCATTTGGAGCTCTCAAAGTTTGTTAGATTATGGTGTTCGATGGAGAGTTGGTAATGGAGCTAACATTCGTATTTTGAAAGATAAATGGGTACCTGAGATCCCCGGTTTCATTCCTCGGTCTGCTTCGAGAAAGATTGATGAGAATGCGTTGGTCATGGATTTAATTGATCAAGACAGTGGTGGTTGGAACATAGATCTTCTCGAGAGTCTTTTTTCAGATGCGGATGCGTTGGCTATCAGACATACTGCGTTAAGTCGAATTCCACAACAAGATAGGTTGGTCTGGCATTTTGACAACAAGGGCTTTTATTCTGTGAGAAGTGGATACCGTGTCTTGCGCAATCTACAAGATGATATGGAGCTACAAAGATCAGAGGAGCTGGAAGTTGCAAAACGCGATTTAAGACAAATTTGGAGTGCAAATGTTCCTCCAAAAGTAAGGGTCTTCAGTTGGCGTCTGTTTCATGAGGCTTTGCCAGTAACAAGTAATCTTGCTAGAAGAGGGATGGATGTGAATCAGATTTGTTTTAGATGTAGGAAAGAGATCGAAACGTGTTTACATGCGGTACAAGAGTGTGAATTTGCTTTGGCCGTGTGGAATATAGCAAAAGAGAGGTATGAAAGAGATGCTGATTTGGAGGATTTGCAAGCAAGGGACGGGTATTTTGGCAATCTGAGATGGAATGAAATTGCTCTTATGTTGGCATGGGCAGTTTGGAATGATCGCAATATGGAATTTCATGATAACAAGCGCCGAGATCCTAAACAAACAGTAGACTTTGTTCGAGCTTATTTGATTGAGTTCCAACGCTGTCAACAAATTGTCTCTACCACTCCAAAGTCTGCTGTTTCAAAAGTTTGGCAGGCACCACCACCAGGGGTTTATAAGGTAAATTTCGATGGTTCCTTTCAAAGTGCTTCGAAAGAGGGTAGTTATGGTGCAATTGCTAGAGATTATGAGGGTAACGTTTTAGGTGCTATAGCAGGAAGGTTGGAACTGGTGGCTGATTCTTTTCAAGCAGAATGTTTAGCTGCTCTAAAAGCTATTACTTGGGCCAAAGATATGGGTTTCAACAACATAGTTTTGGAAGGGGATGCACTGTCGATTATCAGGAAAGTGACTGCTTCGATGCCGGATTTCTCACCTATCGGGGTTTATATTGCTGAGATTAAAGTACTTAGCTCTTCTTTTGTTTCTTGTCTTTTTTCTCATGTTCACCGAGATGGTAATGTGATCGCTCATGATCTAGCTAGTCTAGGTTCTTCTTTGTCTGAAACTAGGATTTGGATAGAGGAAGTCCCTGACTCCATTGTAGCTGTGCTTCAAACTGAATGTAACACTTTACCAGTCTAATGAAATCTACCATTGTTTTCAAAAAAAAATAAATTAAGTGATTTTCTAACATTGATTATCAAACACATTGAAAAAATTAAAGCATTGAAATTTTTCATTTTCAATGGTTTGAAAATTTTCAATGGTTTATTAAACAGCCCTAGTTAAAAAATAATTGAAATGATCCATTAATTACATTTATCTCCTGTCCCTCCCTAACTCTCTATTTATTAATTAAGGGTATAGATGAAAATGAAATTGACAGAAGCATTGATATTCTAAACGTACATTATTATGGAACAACCAAAAGAAAAAAGTGTTCCAGAAGATTATATATCTTTGCTGAAATCAGACAACTTTTAGTGGCTTGTCCACTGTTTAATTACGTATAAAAAGCAATATTAATGTGTTTGTTTGGGCCAAAAAAGAAAGCTAAATATATTTCGCCAAGATACAGAAAAAAATAAACATCAGATCTTATGTAGAAATTTATCATATATAGCCTAGCTTGCATGTATCAACTTAAGTATTGTACTTTTTTCCCCTTTTACATATAATCCTAGCATTATATATATGGAAAATTTTAGAATTTTTCAAAAAACAATGGGTGCCACTTTAGGGACTTGAACAGGAAATTGGTCAATTTCATCCATCCAAGGATTCTTCTCCACGACCGGATTGATCGTTTTCAGGGCACGCCAAACAGCACTGTTGCATTTGAATCCTGACCCAAACCCAATTTGCCACAATCTGTCACGCTTCTTGATTCTTCCTTTGGCCTCCAAGTAAGCCAATTCATACCACAAAGAACTGCTCGACGTATTGCCAAACCTGTAAAGAGTCATCCTAGAAGGCTCCATGTGCCATTGAGTTAAGTCCAAGCTTTTCTCCAATTCATCTAACATCGCTCTCCCTCCTGCATGAATGCAAAAATGCTCGAATGCCAACTTAAAATCTGGAATGTAAGGTTTTATTTTCATTTTCAAAACTTTTCTTGCGACTAATGTTGCTAGAAAAAGGAGTTGCTCAGACAAAGGAAGAACCAGGGGTCCTAGTGTCGTGATATTTGCTTTGAGGGCTTTTCCAGCGACAACCATGAGATCCTTTGACAATGTCACGCCGACATTTTTTGCTTCATCTTCTTGTTGGAATACACAATTGTAACTTTTGTCATCTGCACCCATATGGGTACGAAGGGTGTGAACAAGTTCATACTTGGAACGGCGGCGATCACTTGATCGATTTGATAACAGAATTGCAGCCCCTCCCACTCGGAATAGACAATTTGGTATTAGCATAGAGCGATTGTTACCAGAGTACCAATTGTTTGTGATGTTTTCTGTACTAACCACTAAAGCATACGAGTTGCGATTTACCTGCATGTAAAATTTGATGATACGAAATTACAATTGCTTTCCCAATTCATTTCTATTTTCAAGTTCATTTTATTAGTATTAAAACGGATTATTAGCCTTTTTGCCCCTTAAATTAAATTGTTAAGGACACATTGCCCCTTAAACTATAATCGAGACAATTTTGCCTCCTAAACTTTCAAAATTCAGGACAATTTGCTCCTACATTAGGGATACATTGTCCTAAATTTAGAAAGTTCAACAGGAAAATTGTCCGGATCGATTTGAAACCTAGTTGTCGCGATTTGAAGTTTACGGGGACAAAATGACATTGGTATTATTATAGTTTAGGAGGCAAAAAGGCTAATAAGTCGTATTAGAACATAAAATGAAATACCTGCAATAGATGTTTGGCAAGATCTATAGAGATAAGCCCAGCACTGCAACCCATGCCTCCAAGATTATAGCTCAAAATATTGCCTCTAAGCTTGTAGCGATTCACAATGGCAGCTGAGAGGGAAGGTGTTGGGTTGAACAAACTACAATTCACCACGAGAATTCCTATATCTCTAGGCTTCACCCCTGTCTTTGCCAAGAGCTCGTCGACTGCTCCAAACATAACTGTCTCCCCCTCTTTTCTTGCCTCTGCCATAGAATTTCTGGAAAGGCATTGCATCAAAAGTTTTGGAGCATACGTAACCTGGCTAAACCCTGACCTTTCTAGGACTTTTCTTTGAAAAGCTAAACTTTCTTCTGTGAAACTTCCACTCTTTTCACTCATATGCAAGAGACGTTCTTTACTCAACATTTGACTCTCATCAGGCTTGTGACAAGCGAAATTAACTAGATAAACTTTTCTTGGGCGGTTCATGAAGTTAAACGTAACTAAGAAAACAAAGGAAATTGACAGCACATATATTGTTACATAATTCAACCTAATTAAGTTTTCACCCAATTGAATGAAATCTTCAATAGTAAAGGTTGAAAGATGAGTTAAGATGATGCAAAACATGGGCAGGATGAAGAGGTAGAAAGCATTGGAGACCAAGTAATGGTAGCCAAGCTTCACATATTTGAGTCTAACAGAGAGGTTGAAGGTAGATAATGTTCTTGTTTCAGATGGAGGAAATTGAACAGAGATTTTTTCATTTTCGTTTATCATGGCTGCAAAATGAAAAATAAAATGGAGGCTATAGTAATGCAAATTAGGTTAAGGGACTGATTAAGGAGCAAGTTTTGCCTTGGCGCTGTATATGAAGATTTGTTAACAAATATATATGGAGGGAGTTGTGGAATTCGGGATGGAGGGGAAAGAGAGAATAGACAATTAATATAATTATTAGGTTGTAATTAGAATTGTGATTGTACGATGTTAGGAGGTAACTATATATAATTTAAGTCATATAAATAGCACGCTTTATTGTACGATGTAGGAGAACGAAAATCCTCTGCCGCAATTTTGGTGCCCCACTTGTGCCCCATCCATCAAATAATAACACGTGTCCCTTTTTAGTTTTTAATATTATTCCTTGTTTGCGTAATTAAATTAAATTTTATATTTTCATTCTAAAACCCTATAGGGAATGTATTAAAATTTAGGACTAACCCTTATATATAATTATTTATTGTTAATTTGGGGCTAAACCTGGTGTTTATGTGGGTTTCTTATTTTATTTTCTTGTATAAATATTACTTGTTAAAATTTAAAAACAAATAAGGTATAACACAAGGGGCATGTGGCATGATTTGGTGAATGAGGCATGAAGTGAGGCATAAAATTTGGGGCAGGGGATTTCCATCCGATGTAGGAGGTATCTACATTTTTTTCATTATATATACAACTGGTTTTACCGGCCTGGATCCGGGCTAACCGCCGGTCAACCCAGAGTTTGAACGGGTTTTGCCCGGGTTAATATTCCCCCAAGTGACACCCCCTCTTCGCTTGAAGAGGCCATTTGGTCCCAGACTAATCAGTTCACCCGGTTGGACTGGACGGGTCTGATAAGATGTGAAAACGGCTTAATTCCCTTTTTTCCCATAAACTTTAATTTTGGACGTTTTGTGTCCTGAACTCGTAATTTGGAACCATATTAGTTCTCTCAAATGATAGGCATGACGACACCGTCACGTTGCTGACATGATAGTCCATGTCAACGTTTTGAACTGATATGGCCTTGCCATGTGGCATTGCCACGTGACATTTTTTCTCCAATACGGTAATACCACGTCAACAACAGTTCCAAATCATATAAGTTTAGGTGGCAAAAAATACATTAAACCATGCGAAAACAAACAGGGAACTGGGTAATGTAGAGTTCTCTGTTTCCACGCATGAGAACCGGGGACTTGATAATTATATCTTCTACTAAAGCAAAAGGTGTTGGCTTGCTTTCTTGGTGAAAAAAAGAAAAAAGAAAAAAGTGTTGGCTTGGCTAGTGAGAAAGCAACTTAATTTAATTTATTATAACAAAGACAAAGTACAAGGTAGCTTATTGGCTACCAAGCACTCACTTTGCTAAAATTTACTAAACACTCAAGCTTATAACACTAGCTATCTCCACGGCTCACACACCATTCACTTCCACTCTCAACTCCACTTCACCACCACTCTTGCCTTGCCCTTTATATAGGTAATCCATTCGGTGCATACATTTGCAATAGCAATTAATTTGCCTAACTTTGCCTAACTTTATCAAATGTCTAATCTTTACCTAACGCCTATGCAGCAAACTTAGTGGCTGGAATTTACCAAGCTAATGTTCGTTAAATAATGAGTTATATGAAGCTTGGAAAAATTTAGAGTAGTTGGTGAAATTTTAATACCTCTCAACGATTATTCTTTCCAATCGTTGGCTTTGTAGTCATTCCAAGTTACCTTTAGAACTCTTCAAATTTCGAATCATTAATTCTTTCAGTAAACACATTTGCAATTTGGCCTTCAATCGATATATTTTACTTTTATTTCTTTTTGAAGTACTTTTTTTCGAACAAAGTGATAATGTATCTCAACATGCTTGGTTCTTGCGTCAAACACTAGATTTTCCGCCAAGCGTATTGCAAACTGGTTATCACAAGGAAGTTCCACTGGTGAGTCAGATGATTGATGCAAATCTTTTAACAACTGTATAAGCCATGTAATTTCTTGTGCCGCCATAGCCGTTGCTCTATACTCTGCTTCTATGATTGACAACGAAACTGTAGGTTGGCTTTTGCTACACCAAGAAATTATGGCAGATCCAAAGCTAAACATGTAGTTAGTTGTTTATCGCCTTAGAATTCTTTTTACCGCATCAAAATGAAATTTTCGTGGTTTCTCCATGAACCGGCTAGCAAATCCAACTGCGAATGTAATGTCGGGTCTTGACAATGTGAGATAGATAAGACTACCCACAAGTTGCTTGTAAATTGTTGGATTTTCCAACTCCTATGTGTAGATATTGGCTAGCAGTCGACCATCCCAAACTTGTGAAGAAGATCTTTTGCATACTTGTGCTGGCACAAGAATATCCCTTCATACGTCTACTGCACTTCTAGATTAAGGAAGTGATTTAGCTCTGCAAGCTCTTTCATTTGGAAACGAACTTGAAGATTGTCCTTTATTTGTTGGATTCTTTATCATCATCCCAGAGATAATTAAATCATCTACATACACTAGAACAATTGCTAACTTGCCATTCTTAATTCTCACGAACAAATTGAAATCGACAGCTACAACTGAATCCCTTACTCCTCATGAGACTTTATTTAATTTATTTATAGCTAGTGGAGATAACCAATAAAACAATTTAATGAATTTTTAATTCTTAAACCCAACAACGATTAGCCCAAAAAGGAGCCCACTATCGTGTGAAATTAAAATCTCACGGGCACTAACCCACAAACAAATTATAATAATCCAACAGAGAACACTAAGCCCATCAACCTTGCAGGGAGCCCACGAAGCCCATCATACACAAAATTTCAGGTTTGCGTGTATTCGTCTGATCACTTCGAATACGCTTACATTAGAAATGTAGGTGACCGTGCCACTTCAAAGTCCAAAGGAAATACTTGAATTATAAAAGGCAGAAGAAGAGGAAAAGAAAAAAATGAAAGAAAAGAGTACAATCAACAACAAAACATTTTTCAGTTTTCTTTTTCTTTTTCTTTTTTGTCATTCTAAATTTCTAAACTAAGATTTAATTAGTAATAATTATTTCAAAAGGAAAAATAAATTAAAAGATTTGATTGCCGATTCCTCCCAAGCAAAGCAAAGAAGAAAAAGTGCGAAGTCAGTATCGGTGGAAGGGAAAACCTTAGAAAAAATTGAGGAAAAAATGGATGATGAAGTAGTACAAAGAGTATTCCAAGAAGGAGGAAGAGACTATTTCCAACAACAACCTTCAACTTCGTCTTCTTCTATTCTCCAATCTCTTCCTATCCATGTGGTCAGTCCCGTTTTACTTTTAGGAAACAGAAGATGGGTTTTCTATTTGTTTTAATTATTTGAATTCTGGGTTATTTGCGCTTTAAAAAAGGTTTTAATGGAGTTTCGATTATGAAGAATTCTTCTTATTAATTGACAATCCGGTTCTATTTTTTTGTTCTTGTTTATTTTAGTTCTCATTTTTCTTGCTTGTTAGGTGAATTATATGCTTGCTTGCATGATGGGTATTTGTCTACATTTGGTCCCATTTTACTTCTTTAATTCATAATTGACCTTTTGTTTTCATTGCATTTGTTATGATCATGGTTTGTTAGGTTCAAAAAACAACTCTGAAACTTGGGGAATCAACAAATATGGAAGTCTTATATTTTTGAATTATAACGAATAATTACAATTTTTGTGCTTTATTCTTTTGCCATTGTTGATTTGTTTTTGTTAAATGTGTATTGAATTTGTAATTCTTTACGGTTCTCTCACTGTAGTTGATGTCATTTTGAGCTGTTGCTATGTCAAAGTAGTATTGCAGTTTTTGGGTGCCGCCGCATATGTCTCTGATGTTTGCCTTATTTTGCTGCTTGATTTATTTACGGGTGTTTCTGTCATTAAGAAGTTATTATATCTCTAAATGATATAGTAAGCTTACCTGGGTTGGTCTCCCCTGATTTCTACTCTTATTTAAGAAAAAATTGGTTTCATCTTAATTATTTCAAATTCAAACTCCCCTTTTGTTTCTTTTTCACCTCTAATCTTCAAATTTGGTTTTGTGTGTTCGAAAGCTGTCAACTTCCTTTTTTTTCTTCATTTGTATTGTTGCCTGTTGGTGCTATATGTGTCTAGTTTGAATAACTTGCTTAATGAATTTGGTCAGTATATATAGTTGTTTCAACTTTCATCAGTACTTATTTCAGTTAAATACTATACGCAGTGTACAGAGCATTTAATGTTTGGGGCTATTGTTAACATCTAAGTTGCAGTCTGTTGATCATCTGAGTTTATGAAGTGATGCTTTTTGAAAGTTTACATTGAGGCTTATGATTGTTTGGGTTGAGTTGATGCAGTCATTTGATCATGGATATTATTTGCTTGTAAAATCCATACAAGAACTCAGAGAGAAAAAGGAGGGTCTTGTCACAGTTGGCATTGGTGGTCCCAGTGGGTCAGGAAAAACAAGGTACATATGCCATTAAGCTTTTTGTTTAGTTTTCTGATCTCTCTTTAGTGTCGGTCTATCTATTTGTTTCTAAAAAGAAAGTTTCAAGAATCAGTATAATTTGTGTTGTGTGCTTTCCTTCCTTTGTGATTCTAAATTTTTTGGGTTTATTTGGTGGTTCCAAAAGCTTAGCAGAGAAGGTAGCATCGGTTATTGGTTGCACTGTTATACCAATGGAGAACTACCGTGATGGGGTTGATGATGGGAATGATTTGGATTCAATAGATTTTGATGCATTAGTCCAAAATCTCGAGGTTTGAGTCTGCCTGTTTCTTTACTATGGCTCAATAGTTTATTTATCTGGCTACATTGAATCATTCTGGAAACTGTAAGGTCCTTCAGTATCCTTTTGGCATGGATAAGCAAGTGAGAGTCATCTACAAGCTGTAATTTATAGTATATATTTCAAAGTAAGGATTTGGCAAAATTTTTGGTCACAAAAGGACATAAATGTTTGTAATACCCATGATATAATAGTCTTTGTTTCTTAACTTTTAGTTATTTATTGTACTCAACTTTTGTATCTTAGAAATTGTGGGTTTTAACCTCATTATATAGGTTTTCATATGCTGAGTACATAACAAAATGGGTTACTGGTAAATGCAATTTCTTGTTTGTAGACTTGTTTCAGTCAACATGTTTTGAAATCGTTATTTGAGTGACACATTCTTTACTTACTGTTTATGGAAATTGTTTCTACATTTCAATGTGTTTGGGGTTGTTTTAACATGTATGCATGTCTTAAAATGGCCTCTAATTTTGGTTGAATGCAGGATTTGACAAAAGGGAAAGATACTATGATTCCAGTGTTTGATTTTCAACAAAAGAAATGTGTTGATTCCAAAGCTGTAAACAGTGCTTCAACCAGTGTGGTAAGCAAGAATAAAATAGGATCTTGTTTTTGAATTTGGCTTCTTTAAAATTAATTTGCTTATACTCTCTTTTAGGTAATAGTTGATGGTACTTATGCTCTGCATGCGAAATTGCGCTCTCTTCTTGATATCCGAGTTGCAGTGGTAAAATCTTTTCTCCCTAAGAGTAAGGTTGAGTAAGAGTGGAGGTATCAGCTTTTTTCATCAGAAATTGACATAGTGCTTCTGAATATTTTTTGTATCAGGTTGGTGGTGTTTATTTTAGTCTTCTTTCAAAAGTTCGATATCATATAGGAGATTCTTGCTCTCTGGATTACCTTATTGATAGCATTTTCCCTTTGTTTAGAAAGCACATTGAGCCAGACCTTTATCATGCACAGGTCTTCTGGTTTCTGTCTTTTTTCCTTGTTCTTTTACATTCTTATTGAAATTCAACTTCCGGCTCCTCATTTATTGGGTTGTTCGTGCAGATTAGAATTAATAACAGCTTCTCATCATCATTTAGAGAGGCAATATACAAGATAAAATGCAGAAGTGAGGCATGTGCTTACTCATTCTCTCATTGTTTCTATTCATATTTTCATGCACAGAAATAGGTCGTTTTGGAATCAACAAGGAATCTTCATGATATGGTTTATTGTCATAAATGCTGTGAAATTATCTTGATATATCTTGTTTTGTTGATTTTATTATTATTATGCATCTTGGCATAGGACTTCTTTGGTCATTTAATCTCACGTATACCAAAATCTCTCTCAGCTATTTTTGTTCACTTGGTAAAGACATGGATTATATATCTGGGTAGTTACTTGGACTGCCATTAGGGTAGAGGAGAATGGCTTAATGGTAAACCAAAACAACCTACTGATAATTTTTGGTGCCCAAACTTCCTAAGTTGGATTAATGTCCCATTAGAAGACCATTTGAACCTAATGGTTTACTTTCTAAAATATGATCTCTTTCCATGTTCCAGAAGGAGGCATCTTATAATTGAAAGCGTATTTTTTAGATCAAATAGGGGTCAATATATTGTCTAAACTTCTATGTTGGTATATTTCTTTATTAATTTATGCACCTTGGTTATCTTTTCTTTGTGAAGTACTGTATTCTGTATGGTAACCATTACAGTTGAAGTGGTGAATATCTGAGCTGGCTGAATTTTTTTCATCTTAAATTACAGCTTCAATGAGACAGTTGAAGTTGAGTTGCATATGAGAATCACAAATAAATAATGTAATGCACCATAGTAATACTATAGGTTTGACAAATGCTGTCCTGTCATCAAACAATGAGACACATGGAAAAGAGAGAAACAAAAGGTGTAATTTGTTTGCTTTGTAAAGTTGTTGGTGGACAAGAGTGGGCATGAAAATATGTACTCAGAGGCTGGAGCCATCTTGAGTGAATGCCCTGTTACTGTTTTTAACCTCTAGATATTCTTGGTTTTTTATGCATAAAGGTTTCAGTTAATTATTAATCCGCTGTATGCTTAAAATTCTATATATATATATATATTTTTTAAGTAACTTTAAAATCTTATTTGAACATCATATTGTTGTGGCAGTCACCTGATGGACTTTCTGCTTTTTTTCTAGAAGAGAATAAAGCACAAACCGACAAGTTAGTCATTCTGACTTATACCTCATGACATCCATATGTAGAGTGTTAATTACATTAGTCTCAGTGTTTTTCTTTAAACTTTTGGTATTTAAATGAAAATCTTCTTCTTGCTTTCAGTTTCATCGAGATGTACCTCAGGCCCCCATCAGCTAGTGAGGAAGCACGGATAAATGATTGGATTAAGGTGCGGCAATCTGGTATTAGATATTATCTGTCACTAGGGGACCAGAGAATTGTGGACAAAAATTTCATCATCAGACCAAAAGCTGAATTTGAGGTCAGGTTTCTCCTTGTTTATGAGGCCATATCTTTCAAACTGAAATTATGCTCTGTGATTGTGTCATAGAGGTTTCCTTTCTCTGTTTTACTTGTGTTGCTGTCAAAATAGTTTTAAATGCAACTATTTACCAGCTTTTTAGGAGATAAATGCTGTGTGATTAATAATAGATGATCAATGTTGGAATCAAGTCATATTTATCTGATATGATAGTTTTTCATTGAGATATAACATGCTTAATGAATCTTGAATTCCAAAAAAAAAAAAAAAAAATGTTGAAAATGCACTTGGAGTTGCTTATTGGCTTTTGAAAGTTAAACACCACACTCTTGATTGAATTGCAGTTATCCTGTCCATTTTAGCCACAAAATGAGCAATTATGTGCAGTAGTAAAACTTTACTTTGCCACAAAAGCTGTGGGCAACTTGATATTTGAAAGCAACGTTCTGGTGATCAACACACCTTTCATTGGTCCTTGATCTATTGTTCTTCTGCATTATTTTAGGAGAAATTGCATAACATACTTATGATGTTGGATAAACTTATGTAAGAAACCATCAAAAACGTTAGCTGAACTCTATTCTAGGGTGGTTCTGCTTTATTATTTAGTAGATACTAGATACAAAAAACTTGCTTCCTCGTGGTGGAAACTAACGTCACAAACCATCTGAAGTTAGCTAATTATGCTTCTAGGATTGTTTCTGAATATTACAAATTAACTTAAGATGGTTTACTTTACCTCTTTATTTATTTTATTTATTTATTTGATTTTGAACAGGTTGGACGGATGACACTAGGTGGATTGCTGGCTTTAGGGTACAATGTTGTGGTCAGTTATAAAAGGGCATCAACATCAGTTAGTATTGGCAGTCTTTCACTGTCATCTGAAACGATTGATACTCTTGGAGAAACATTCTTGGTGCTGAGGGGCACCGATAGGAAAGTATGAACTTAAATTTTTTTCTTCCTGAAGGAAACATCTATCATTTATTTTATGTCCTATGCACCAATTCCTGACTAGGCATAGGTTCAAGTCTACTGTCATAAAGCACTAGTATATGCAGTGATTGGCACAAACTCGTGTATAACTGATGTATGTTTTATATCGTTCGGTTATTCATAGATTATGCTAACACTCACATTGTGCACAGGTTCATATAAATTGCTATTTGTTTCTTGGTAAAGTGTTGCAAAAAAATTAGCAACGGAGATGATTGTGATGATAATGAGGAGAAGAAATAGGATGATCTTTTAGGTGAAACTTATCAAGTATTAAAGAAAGTGTGGAGACACTCACATTGCACACAAGTTCATATTACATGCTTCATTCTATCTTTTTCTTCTGCTGCAGGCATAACTTGTCCTCTTTTTATATTATTTCTGTTGTCCTTGCTTCCTCAAAAATGTTCTTTCTGTTTCTCTCTCTCTCTCTCATTTTTTTTTTTTTGGTTATTGCTATTTCTTGTGTTGTATCTCCTGTGTAATTAATATAATTATTTGTTGCACGAGACAAGAGCACTTACAGAATTGGATGAAGTTTAGATTGTCTCAGAAGTTTTTTCTTGCAATGGTTTAAATGGATTCTACTTTGAATTGTATATATAGTGGAATTTAGATTTTGCTTGAACCGTTAAACTTGGGATGTTGATTTTCTTGAAATAAAATAATATTAATGGCCTTTGATAAAATTTCAAACAATATTTACATAACATGTTATTCATGATTGAGTGTTTCATTGATTTATGGTAAAGATTGTGTACATTATCAAAGTCAAATATAGAGCTATTGTTTTCTTGAAAATTGTCAATATTTATCTGTCATTTTATTCTTTTAGTGAGTCTACATTTAAATTCTTGTCTTCACCATTCATGTAAAAACAGTTGATGAAAAACTTATGTTCATCTTGGTTGCTATACCATAACATAGACAGTTGGAGCAGAAGCATTGCGGATGGGTATAGTTGGACCGTGGCTCACTAAATCTTATCTGGAAATGATTCTCGAAAGAAAAGGTTGTCTGCTGGACATGAGACCCATTTAGCTTTATTTTTATCTATGCTACTATTGTTGTTTCTCCTTTTGCTTAAGTTAATTCCACTTTCAGGTGTACCACGACTCAATACTCCTCCTCTTGTTCCTACTACACCTGTGCCTAGTAATCAAGAAAAAGTTATTGTGGCACCAAAGCCAATCCGTACTACCCCAAACCTTGTTACTCGACTTGAGGATTTATCTCAGCCTTGGACTCGGTCTCCAACAAAGTCTAAAATGGAACCTGTTTTAGCAACATGGCAGTTTGTCACATCAGATCCTTCACATGGTGATTCAGTTATAGGTATGTCTCCTCTACTTGTACACTTCCTAAATTTTATGACTATTTTGTTTTTCTCTTTAACCTCAACCATATCATGGATGGTTTGTAATTAATTTCATGTGTAGACTTTCTCATGAAGCAGCTACAGATTCTTCTGCTTTCAGGGATACAATGAAACTTGCACCAATGCCCGATTCATATGACTTGGACCGAGGCTTGCTTCTTGCTGTTCAAGCAATACAGGTAAAAGGAAGCCCTCTTATGATGAAAGGGCTGTAATGGTACATAGTTTATCAAAATAGTCCGTCATGCCTAAAGTTGATGCCTTTTCGTTTTCCAGGCTTTGTTGGAGAATAAAGGTGTTCCTATCATAGTTGGAATTGGTAATATAACGAACATGCATCTCTCTCTCTCTCAGTTGGTCTATCAGTCCTTTGCTATGTCTCTTGAGTTTAAGTGCATGGTGACATTAACTTTTATTCAGATTCATTGATTATTATTTTGTGTACCTAAAATGAGCTGTAAACGGATGGTTCTTTTATGCATTAATTTAAAGTCTGGCTGATCTTGACTTGTGAAATGGTGTAGGCTATTTGTTGCTGGTCAAATATGGCACCACAATATATATTCTTTGACTCTTTATTAGCTTTAAATAGAAGATGGAAAGCAACATCAATTATTAATTTGTTTTACTATCATTGTATAATTCCATTTGCCTTTGTCTCATGTTGCTAATCCTAATTCACGCAACATTACTCAACTAGCTTTAAGGAAAAACCTTCCTTTCTTTTTCTATATTTCTGCATTTTGCTGGCTTTGTTAAATGTGATAATCAGAGCTTCAAGGTTCTAATTCACCCTTCTTCATCTTTCTTCGTTTACTGGTGTTTTATAAACCACATAATTGACTTCTTAAGTTATTAACCATAGAAGAAGACAGAAATAAATTCATGTAATTTGTCATAATTGTTAGTGAATTTCTTACTTTTTACCCCATATTATTGCAACGCTTATATGCTTTTGATGTTGCACATGCTTTTGCAGGTGGTCCTAGTGGATCTGGAAAGACTAGTTTGGCACATAAAATGGCAAATATATTTGGTTGTGAAGTAGTATCCCTTGAAAGCTATTTTAAGTCAGAGCAAGTTAAGGATTTCAAATATGATGACTTTAACTCTCTTGATTTGCCTTTGCTTTCAAAGGTAAGCGCCAATTTTTTGTCTTATTAAATTGTCTTACTTAATCTCTTCTTTTTTTTCTTTTCATAAAAAATTTTTTTTGGTAAGGATTGGGGCTGATAAGGTATTTAACTTTTTTTTATCTTAAACGTAGTATTGGTAAACCATGCATGTTCAAAACTAAGCCCTAACTAAAGGTTTTAGGTTTTTAAGGTTATGATTACGTGGTCAACTTAATTTTTCTACCAACCTCACTTCATTTTCATAATGTATTAGTGCAGGAAACATGGTGACCAAATTCCTTGAATGCTGCATTTTTTTTTTTTTGCTTGTGATTGGGAATTTCACTTCCATGTATAAGGCCTTGCTTTTTATATTTGTCTTTTGCAGAATATTGGTGACATAAAAAATGGCCGGAGGACAAAAATACCTGTATTTGACTTGGAGACTGGTTCTCGTAGTGGGTTTAAAGAAGTTGAAGTGCGTGAAGATTGTGGCGTGGTCTGTTACATATTCATTTCATTGCTGTCAATGCTTGCTTTTCTGAAGTTTATAGTTGTATTTTTTTTCTTACTGAAATAACAAGGTAATATAAAGAACAAAGATTTAGAAGATAAAAGAAGGATTGCTAAGGTGAACTATAGTTCTTCTTTAGATTCAACTATCCTGACTGTTGTTTTTAAGAAGGATTGTTTTTCACTAATAAATATTACCTGATATTTCTGCAATTCAAATGCTACTAAGTTGTGCTATTTCATTGGATCAAATACTTGTTACATTAAGAAGTTAATTTGTTTCTGCTTTCCAGATCATTTTTGAGGGTGTTTATGCTTTGCATCCGGAAATTCGAAAATCACTTGATTTGTGGATTGCTGTTGTAAGATACTTCTCTAATTTATCTTAAGGGCTCGATTTATCTCATGTATTAATATGTATTTCTTGCTCTCTTTGAGAATAAATAGGCTATTAAGTTGGTTCTTTTCTGCAAAACCAGGTTGGAGGTGTTCATTCACACCTTATTTCTCGAGTTCAAAGAGATAAAAGTAGAGTGGGGTGTTTCATGTCCCAAAATGAGATCATGATGACAGTGTTTCCAATATTCCAGCAGCATATTGAACCACATCTTGTCCACGCACATGTCAGTAGTCTTTGAATATCCCAAACTTTTAGTTCAAAGATGCGCTCTGAAGCATCAGAAAACTCTTTTTGGATTTTGTGTAGGCTCACATGTTGAATTAAGTATTCTACCATGTCTGTTTGTTATAACCTTGGCACAACAATATATGTTGTATGTACATGTATGCATGCAACGTATTTAATGAGATATTCTGACCATTATTCAGCAGTAACTGTGATTACCCAGGCTAACTGTTTTGCAATGCTCTCTTTTATTGTTTCAGCTCAAAATTAGAAATGACTTTGATCCTGTTCTTTCTCCAGAGAGTTCACTTTTTGTTTTGAAAAGTAATAAACAAGTAAGTATTATAAAGTTTCTACCCTAGAATTTGTGTGCCGTGTCTTGTTACCAACAATTCTTATATTTTGGTGGTATAACAGGTGGCATATCAAGATATTTTAAAAATACTCGACTCAACAAAGTTCTGTAGTTCTGTTCAGAATTTCATTGACATATATCTAAGGCTTCCTGGAACTCCCACTAATGGGCAGTTAGCAGAAAGTGACTGCATACGTGTCAGAATATGTGAAGGCAGATTTGCGCTACTAATACGCGAGGTTGGTGAAATTTAATTAAAATAATTTTTCATCTGTGCAATCCAGTTGCGTTTTCTGGAACTGTAATAAATAGCTGATAAATTAATTTATTCTCAATTGTATTTATTAGCCGATTAGGGAAGGGAATTTCATCATTCAGCCCAAAGTGGATTTTGATATTAGCATTAGTACAGTTGCTGGCCTTCTTAACCTTGGGTAAGTTACATGTTTAATGTTGATGTTCATAAGAACTTTGCTATTCTAAAATGTCATTTTTATAGTAGATTTTGAATGGAAAATAATAGTTAGTCATTGATCTCTTGTACAATGTTAAAGCTTAACAAGTTTGAGTTTTGACTTTTGAGTAGCCATTCCCAGGATGAATACAAAAGCCTCACATTTTATTTCCTTTATTTCCTTATTTGTTCCCTTCCATCTTTTCCCGAGAAAGGATTGTATTAAAAGGAAGAGGGGCTTGAGGTTATTTTGGAAAAATCTTTTCCTGTTAAGAATTGTTATAAATAAATGCAGTACATAAAGGTTGGTATTAAATTCAAATAAATGCTCTTTGAGTACTGTAAAACTCAAAACCATGGTTTAAACATGTTCATGAGCAGTCTCATCTGAAAAATGCTGAAAATGTGTAGCTTGAGGGACCTTTTGCATTGACCCTGCATTGTTGGTGATGTGGCTCAGACACATATCAGTTGTTTTGATACAACGGCAATCTTGATTTTTGAGAGCCTACTACATGTTTGGCAATGTAGAATATTGGCCATTGTGTGCTACTTCAGGTTTTTGCATTCATTTTTACTCACAGATAAGTTCATGTTCAACTGACTGGAATTGTATATTCCTCCCCATGGCGTTAGGTATCAAGCTGTAGCCTATATTGAAGCATCTGCACTTATCTACCAAGATGGCAAGGTAACATTAGTTTGGTTTTGTAATATTTGTTTCAATGACATTGATGGGTTTCAGAATCAGTTCATTTTTGATTGAAAGCATAGGCTTCAGGTTTTAGAATGTTCTGACCTCATTGTACTTTGGGACCAATGCCAAAATTCCCATTGCACTCTGGGTCAGTCCTGAACTTTGTCACTCTACTTCAATTTGGGTGGGGCGTTCACATGTCTGGACTTGAATATTCCTCCAGCATGTGCACTCGTCTTTCTCCCTGCATTAAGTTTTAATACGAGTCCATTTAAGTTTTGGAATTGTTGCATTGTCCATATTGTGGTTGGCTATTAAAGATGGCGTTTGATGCTTTTCTTTAGATTCTCATTGAGGTTGATGATCTACAAGATGCCCCTAGCCCTTACCTACAGATCAAAGGGGTCAATAAAGAGGCTGTTGCAGCTGCTGGTTCAGCATTAAAACTAGATGGATCTTACACGACAAAGGTTTGGCCATAGATTGTATGCTTACAATAGTGTGAGATAATATGGTGTCATTGCCACTTTTGTCAGTTCAGTGAAATTGATGCAGCTGATGCAACTTCTATGCATGTAGAGTTACCTCCAAATCATTTTGGAAAGATTACCGCTTGTGGAAAGAAATTATAGTGGAATTCACACTCATCAAGCTGCAAGGTTGCAGGAGCTTGTGGAGTATATACAATCCCAGGTAGTCACTTTTAAATAAAATTAGGCAATAGCCCTTTAAACTTATTGAAATGCTAGGTAGCCGTTAAGGTCTTGATAATGTAGAATCCACATGTTAATGAAGTTCCTAACTTTTATGCTATAGAATTAGATGTAATCCAAGTTTAAAACACATCTTTTAATAATGTTTTGGTGGATCAAACAGGGTAGCAGTACACCATCAGAATCTGCTCAGAGTAGGGAGGCTTCTCCGATGGAAGGCATAATAGAAGACATGCAATCCAGGATTAGAAGGCTTGAACGGTGGCATACCATCAACACGGTACTTTCCCTATGTTTCCTTCTATTTATTTACTGGCTTGATTGGTTTGATGATTACTTCTTTTGGAAATTAAGCCTATGTTGGTTTGAGAATGCAAAAGTATTAGGGATTGCTTTTCTGTGATAAAAACGAAAAATGCAGGAGAAACATTGTTGGTTCATGACATAGAAAGTGTTTTTCCTTTTAACTTCAATGATGTTTCTTATCTTTTGGCCCCATATTTCTTGATCAGCAGTTTATGGAATCATTGAATAACGCACTTGTTTTCCTTGTAGGTGCTATGGACGTTTTTGATGTCTGCTCTTGTTGGGTATTCACTTTACCAAAGAAAGAGACAATGACAATGCACGAGACAATTTCGAGTGGTCCTGACTAACATTTCAAGGCATTTTCAGTAACTTGAAACAGAGGCAATGACATGGCTTCCTACAGATTTTCTCCCCTTTTCCCTGCAGTCATGTGGTAGAAACTAACCAAAACTTACAAAAGTCGAACGTCTTCTGTCTAGCAATAAAGTCATACGGCCCCAAAAATTACTGGTTTACACAACTTACAGTTCAAAGTCTATTGTCTTAGTTCCTCCTTTTTTGGGTTATTCTGTAAATACTTCCTTTTGGAGGAAATCTGAAAAAATGAGCAGTATGCAAGCTTTCATTGTATCAATTCCATGAAATTATTGCAAGTTTGCTTTCCTTGCAATGCAACTTGTAAATAAAACCTTCATTTCTGACATTTCTTTTTTTTTTTTTGGCATCATTTCTGACATTTCTTTATGTGATGAAAAATGGTTCAAAGTTTGCCACATGATCTAAAATATTGCAGTTGATGTTGATAAGTGCTTCGGAATTTTTGATGAGTGAATTAACTCAAGTCATGGTCTAGAGGGGAAATGAGAAAGCTGGCAGAAAATCTACAAGAGATCGATGTTAAAAGATAGAAACAAAGTTTATTGGAAGCCATGTGCTAAGTTTCAATCTGTCTGTACAAAATGTATATGTAATTCAAAGTTACAGATTAAAAAGGAACCGAGCATGAAGCAGTCAGCTCATTACACTATCGAAATCGAAATCAGACATTTAACGTTGTATTGTACTGAAGTGTTGAAAAAGACACTATTATATATGTTGCTCTAGCAATTTCAGAAGTTTAATAAATAGGAATGATTCTTTCATTTGTGTTACAAATGGGAGGTTTCTGCATATATATTTTTGAAGAGCTTAACAATGAATCAAGATGCTTTAAAACATTAACCAGCTGGTGGGGGGAAATTTTGGGTTAGGTGCACATTGCAATTTCTTCAGCAACAGGCGCTATACAATTTCACAGGAAATTAAAGGTGACCACCAAGATCCTTCGATCTACACTCAAACTATGCTGCTGCTTTCCTGAAAACCAAGTCCCCATTTCAAATTAAACAAGATGTTTTTGTTTTGATCTTCATTTGAAGATTTCATGCTCTTCCTTCTAATTCTAACCTAATGTTATTATTCATGCTTTTAGGTCGAAGCTATATTGTAAGCCGAAACCGATGCTGGAGAAAAAAGATATCCGGTCAATTAACACAATCCAAACCATAAAGGCCCATGGCAATGGTTTTTTTAATTAGGAGATGCAAAAATAGTTTCGTAGACCTTTTGAATTTGGAATATATTGATTCCTTAGTAGGTTTGTTATTTTCTATTCTACTAATTAATGATAAATTTTATGATTATTTTTGTTGAATATAATCTTCACATGCAACCTTAGAGGTCAGTTCTTAGGCAAGACAAGAAATAAATTAAGCTCCAATTATGACTTTTTATTTGCAAAATTTATAGAATTGAATATTAGTTTTGGTGCAAAATTGAACTTATAAAATTTGCCGCTGCAAAATACAGCTATTCTTCTCTTTCATGATCTGTTTTTGTTTTTTCCCCAAACTTGCTATTAGCTTTTGCCAATCACTTATATATATTAAATTAAATCAATCTCCATGGTTGGGTAGCAAAACCAAAAGGGAAAAAAAAAATCAATCTCCTCGAAAAAATACATTAAATCGAGAAAGGAATTTACTCCCTCCGTCCCATTATATAAGTCTCATTTTAGAAGCTTTTTTTGTCCTAATTTATAAGTTCCTTTATCAATTCCAATGCATATTTTTTAGCTATTTCCAAAACTATCCTTGGTAATTAAGAGGATGAGTAGGAGGAGGGAGAATTAGTGGGAAAAAAGAATAAGGGTAAAAATAGAAGATAAAGACAAAAATACATAAAATTTTGTGTCATAACTAATTTTCTTAATCTTGATGATATAGTTAGAAGGAACTTATATAATGGGACAGAGGGAGTAACAATTTCATTTTCAAGGTGATAAGGGACCGGAAATTAACGTTGATGCTATTTTTGCATCAAATATGTATGATGCAATTTTTGCATTATAGTGTGTTAAGGTTGGATAAAAATCCTCTCCCCCCCATTTTATGTGCTCCACTGTGCCCCATCCACCAAATAATGACACATGTCCTTTTTCAGTTTTTAATGTATTCCTTGTTTGTCTAATTAAATTAAACTTTATATTTTCATTCTAAAACCCTATGGGAAATGTATTAAAATTTAGGACTAACCCTTATATATAATTATTTGTTGTTAATTTAGGGCTAAACCTGGTTTTAATTGTGATTTTTACTATTTGTTAAAACTCGAAAACAAACAAGGTATAATAACAAAGACACGTGGTATAATTTGGTTGATGGGGCACAATGGGGCACAAAAATAGGGAGAGAGGATTTTAATTCGTGTTAAGGCATGTATATATATTTTCTATCCCGTAAATAAGGAGATGTATTATTATGCAGATAATAATACTATAACATAGTTAAGCACATTGTTGTGCAAATAATGAAATTTAAATTATGAAGCACATAATTAACCCATGAACAATCTCCGTTTGGTTTTTGTGGAATTAGAAAATATAATAAATAAAATAGATTTGGTTATTTTACTATTTTAGATGATGTCCCTAATTATATTATCTATAATTTGATTCAATAGATTGGAAACTCTATTCCTAGACTATTTGATTTTTATTCTGGCAAAGAAAAAAAAGAGAGGCTATTTGATTTTCTTTTTATTTTCATATTTTATTACTACTTTAAATTTTTTTTGTAACTCTAATCCTTCATTTAATTTAGTTCTGGGTTCTGTTTATACCACAATTTACATTTTGGGTAAAATTGCAAATGCACTCAAGATGTCAAGATGAAGGGCAAAGATTTGATCTCTTAAGTTCTATGGATGGTTGGATTTAATCCACCTTAGGCCAAAGTCAACTAGGAAAAGGATTGATTTTTGACTTTAAAACCTTAATTTCTCCTAATTTAATTAATTAAATTATGGAAATTAAGTAAATTATATTGAAAATACGTTTGGGCCGCCCCTTTTACTATGTAAATTGGGTCAGGCCGGCCCATGCCCTTGAATTCGAATTCAGGTCTTCCCAGGTTAAACTTTTTACAAGTTTTCAATTAAGGACAAGGGAATTAGGCTTTGGAATTCGAGATTGAAGATGAACAAATTTGGGGTTTTGTCCTTTATTAAAGTTGTTCAGAAAATCATGATGAACATACTGTCCAAATTTCAGCTCATTCTGAGCTCGGAAGTAACTTTTCAATTTTGTGCTATTAAGGACAGAATCCAATCTCGGGATGATTTTTGCATGGCGATTTCAGCATTAGCATAAATGCTTAGTCTACATGAAATATAAAGGCTATATGGAGAAATCGAGCCATGTTCGACCATTTTTGTAACTTTTCACTTTTGTTCAATTAAGGATAGTATGGTTGTTTGACCCCGGTTTAAGCCATTTTCTTAATCGAATTTTTATGACATTGGCATATGATGTTAGTGCCATGGTATTGAGCATATTTTGAAGTTCAATTAATGATGTTCAAGTCTTTTGCCACTTGGAAGCAGTTTTCGGCACCATTTTGCATCTTCGCACTTGCTTTTCTACCCCTGTTTGCTGCACCGAAGCTATGGGCTGCCATTATTTTCGAAATTTGACTTTTAAATGTGTTAATTATCACATTTCAAAGTCCAAAACGCGATGGAGTCTTCCTTGGCTGAATTGGATGAAGTTTCCTTGTTTAAAGGGATTCAAAATCAAGACTTAAAATGCAGTGGATCAAGATTAATCAAGAGGGAGTCATTTTGGACTGTCGGATTGTCTTTGCCCTAGCCAAGCAGCCCCCTAATAAAGGACAGCAACTCAACGAAATTCCTTCTCCTGCAGCCCCTCCAACAAACGACAAACAACAACAACTTGCCCTGCGCAAATCAAATCAAGCTCCGTGCTTTCAAATCTCAAGCCCTTGGCTTTCAATCTCATTTGTAAATCAAGTTCTACACTTGATCATTATTTTATAATCTCTTCAACCCTGTTCTTACAAGTCTACTCTTGTATTTGCATTTCCCTTGCACTCGAAATAACAACATTTTGTTATTTTTCTCATTTGAATCAAGAAAATACCTTTTTACAACAATCCTTTGTTTTCTGAATCTGGAATCAATGATTTAAACACTTTTGTGTAACTTTGATTCAGGACCTGCAAATCGTTTGGTTGTTTACATGTTTTTACATTTTGCTACACTCAAAGCAATCTTTAATTTTCCTTCGCACCTTTTTTTATCATTTTTACAACAAAATTGAATATTTATTTTCTTCGCTTCTTTTTTTTATCAATTTTTATACAAAATTGATTGACACGCTCGGTACCCTTTCACCAAAGTCTCAAAAGAGATTTTTTGGCGCGAACAGGTTCACATACACAATGACTAGATCCTTATTATTACTTATATATATAATATAATATAATGTGAGGATAGGAAAAACTTATTTGGACTATTTATGATATGTTATGGTTTGGTTGAATTTTCAATTATATACTAATGATAATTTGATAAATCAATTTAATATTGTTTTTTACAACAAAAATCAATTTAATGTTTATCAACAATATCTATATACTCCTATTTTGGATCTCATATGAAAATGTTGTATTGGAAAGGTCAATAATACGCCCTTACCTTATCGGCCGACTTTAAGAAGACGAAGAAACGCGAATCTCTCCCAAGAAAACCGAGGAAAAACATACCCTAAAAAAAGCAAATTAAGCAAGAAAACCTCTGTTGCTCTATCAAGAAAAACCACCCTCTCGATAATCAACGAACGTCGATGATCGCACAAGGATGGGAAAAGGAAAAAAAGGGAGGCTCAAGCATAAACAAGAGAAGGGACCTTTCTACTGCAAGCTCTGTAACAATGACCGCGTGTTCGACATCAATGATGCACTTACATCTCACTTCAACTTTTTACACAAGCGATATGGAGCGGTCATCTGTCCACGACCAAAATGCAGTGAAATTCTGGCCACAAAGTTGCATTTGGAGTTGCACAATCAAAAAGTACATTCCGGGGGAAACGATGACGAGGATGCCGATCAGTTGGTTCGTAACTGATCAGAGAGCGCCGCTCTTTACTGGAAGGGTGAGAATATCACTACTTCTACTTCTTCTCATCTGCACTACTCTTGTTTTTATATCCTTCTGATTTCAACTTCTTTTTATTCTTAAGTCATTGTTGTTATTGTGCTCTTTGATCGAGCATTTGGAGGGCAGACTAAGAAGGTTTCCTTTCCATTTTGTTTTCTTTTCACATTTAAGTCATTTAAGCATTTTCGTCCAGTGGCGGAGCCAGGATTTCGATCGGGGGGGGGGGGGGGCATAAAGACTTGTGCTTGGCTAAGACCATAAAGACCTTCAAGGTCAAGAAGAACATCTCTTCTATCAAATCTGTTTGAGAGAAAAGATTTTTTGGTGTTTTTGGGACTAGGATTTTGGTCACCACCATTAGTGGATTTGCATGATACTACTCATGGGATGAACTTAGGCTTTTGCTTTCTAGTTATGGAGAGTTGGGATGTTCTTGGAAGGATTGAAGAGGCAAAGGAAGTGGGAATGGCAGTGTTAGAAGTAGTTGTGGTGGATGATGGTAAAAGAGACGAATCAATGTTTTTTAGTATGATGAAGATTGAGAGAGCTTTGCATAGCTTTTATAACCAACTAAAAGTTAGCCACCCCACATGTCAAGCAATAAACCAAACAAAATATCAAGCAAAAAAATCATCAAAGTGTCGACTCTGATTAAGAGATATTGCATTAGAATTAAGGTATACATTGTTTTCTTTGAAAATAAAAGCTGCATGTCAATTTCTTATTTGCTCACGCGCTTTTTCTATGGTGTAACTCACGCTTCGTTTGTATTAACATTAATGAACCTATTTGAACCTTTCCCAAAAGTTGGGACCCTTACAAAAAAGTGATTGAAGGTTACTAATATACTTATCTTAATGTATAAGTGAGTGAAGGTTACTATTATACTTATCTTAATACATAAGTGAATAACTAAAATAAAGAAAAGGAAAATTATTCAATATACCGTCAGTGGAGTTAAAGAAAAGGAAAGGTTAAAAGAAAATTATTCAATACACATTAAAGAAAAGGAAAGGTTAAAGGAAAATTATTCAATACAACATCATTGGAGTTTAGCAGACTGCACATGCGGGTCTTGAAGGGTGACATGTGTCCCTTAAGGACTATATTGAAATATCTAAAATTTAATTAATTCAGAAAATGGACATTTGGTAACTCCAAAACCCGCTTGTGGAGTCCAAATTTTACACCGTCGGTGTATCAAATAATTACCATAAAGAAAAAGGCCACCTGCTACAATCACAACCACAATCCCCTACCCTCTTCTCTCTAACTAATTTTAGCGCATGTTCTTCTCTCTAACTAATTTTAGCGTATGTTCAAGATTAAACATTTAGAAAACAAAATAAATGTAGTGTCAAAATTGGCTTTTTCTCCGTCAAACTTCTGAGCATGAAACCACTGGAATTGTGTTTTCATCCCCACCACGCTTGGAATAGTATCAGAACTCCGACGCCTCATGGAGTCTCTCCTATTGCCACGGTCCAGATTCCGAATACGCCCATAAGAAGAGGTACCTCTAATGCCCTTCCCTAAACCCCTATCCGACTCATTCAAGTATCTTCCTATGCCAATCGACGGCTGGAAAGTGCCTCTAATATTCCTATTTGGTGGTTCCCTATCAGTTGCTCTTACAGTAGCTTTTCTGACCAGCAGCATTCTCCTATGTAACCTCACTCCATTCCCCCTCAAAATAGCTTTTCTTAATTCATCTTCATAGCGGAACCTAACAAAGGTGAATCTGACTGAACCATGTCTCAATTTGGTAGGCATAAGGATCTTGAAGGACCAAAGTTGGTCCTCCAAAATCCATGGACCAAATTTAATTTTCAATCCAAACATGAGTCTTTGGCTAATAAGACCTCCCTTCCCCTCCTGTCCCGTCCCATCCCCTTCAGGTCCCTCAATCCAAACACACTATTAGGGTTCTATGAACCCAGAAGCCGGCGGCTATGTTCTTTTCCTCAGTTTACAGCCTCTTACCAACTTTTTGAAACTAACCTAAAAATCTGCAACATTTTTTCTTCTCTTTGTGAAAGGAGATGGCCATAAAAGCTGAGTAATAATCATCATCCGTTGGCAAAGTTTGGGATTAATTTTTAACCTTCTATTTCAAAAGTGCCAGAACGATTCGAACAGTAGAAATATGGAAAGCAACATCAATGATTAATTTGTTTTACTATCTGTAGACATATAAAATTTGATCAACCAACAAATGGTATAGTTTGGTAAATAAGTTAATTGGGTTGAATCCATATAAATTAATTGGATTAAATGTTAACTTAACCCCAGTTAAAAAGTAGTTAAGTTGGCCCACTACAACTGGCCCAATACTACCTAGCTAGGGTTACCCAAATTGACCCTAGCCTCCTCTATATAAAGAGGTCTTCACCTCTCATTTTCAACACAACTGAAGAGAAGAAAAACCTTAGCCTCCTCATTAGAAGAAAACTGATAAGACCAAATTAAGTGCTTATTTTCTATGCAATTTTGCCTTATTTTAGTAGTCTTTAGTATCTATTTCACCATATATTTCTCATATTTGTGTTTTCAAAGATAATTAGAGCTATTGTTTACAAAGATGAAGATTTAGAGTGATTTTGAT
The DNA here is from genome assembly GCA_001974825.2 of Corchorus olitorius. Taxonomy (NCBI): domain Eukaryota; kingdom Viridiplantae; phylum Streptophyta; class Magnoliopsida; order Malvales; family Malvaceae; genus Corchorus; species Corchorus olitorius. Next base: position 35,944 of record AWUE01015087.1, on the reverse strand, counting down.
CTATTTTTGAGAAATTACTAATTTCAGCATATTTTTGGCCCATTTCAGCCTATGAAGCCCAGATTGTCAAATCATTAGATTCGAAACTTAATTCTTATGAATTAAGGCCCAATTTGAGTTCTTATGCCCAATTTCAAGATTGAAGCCGAATAAGTAATTATTATGCAGTATTGCATATAATTTGGATGATGTCATCTAATTGATAAACCAAAGACTACATCGTATTCTTTTAAGACAAAAAAGAAGGATGAGATTGATCCTGTTATCTTGGAGACATTCAGCAAAATTGAGGTCAATATTCCATTATTGGATGCTCTACAAATTCTCAAGTATGCGAAGTTTCTTAAGGAGCTATGCACCAATAAGAAGCGTTTGCAAGGTAAGATTTCTGTTGGAGAAAGCATCTCTGCTATAATTCAAAAGGAATTACCCCCAAAGCTAAAGGATACAGGTATGTTTTCTATCTCATGCTCAATTGGAGAAGGTATGATAAAGAATGCTATGTTAGACTTAGGTGCTTCTTTAAGTGTTATGTCTTATTCTACTTATATTGATTTGAATCTTGGACCATTGAAATTTACTAACGTTGTGCTCCAGTTAGCCGATAGATCTTTAGTGAAGCCTGAAGGAGTTCTTGAGAACGTGTTAATCAAAGTTCAACACCTAATATTCCCAGTGATATTTATGTGTTGGAGATGGAGGAAGATGATTCTAAAAATCATTGCCCTTTATTGCTTGGAAGACCATTCATGAAGACTGCACGCACAGAAATTGATGTCTTTAATGAATCTTTGACTATGTAAATTGATGGAGATAAAATAAGTTTCCAAGGCTTAAAATCACCACCAAATTCTATGGATCTATCTTTTGAAATCAATTCCATCGACATGGAGAAATGAATTGAAGATGATGAAAATGGAAAGAAGCTTACTTTGATTGGGAAAATCAAAGAATTTTTGGAACCTATGGTGGAGAAATTTAATTTTTCCTACCATCTCAAAAAGTGAATTTGAGCAAAGTCTAGCTCAAAGACTCTAAACAAAACGCTTAATGGGAGGCAATCCATGCTAACTAATAACTAACTATTTTCTTTCTTTTTAATTTTTGTTTTTGCATTTAGGAAAAATTCAAGTTTGATGCTTGCTTTGAAAAATTGGAATTGGAGAAGCAATTCACAATTGGAAAAGGAATTAAACTCGCCATTGAATAAGCTTCCTCAATTAGTAATCTTTTAAATTTTACTTGCTTTAATTTATTGCAATTTTTGCTATGCTTGATTGCTATGATTTTTAGCTTAATTAAATTAAATTGACTTTTGCTTTGCATGCTATATTTTTACTTAATCTATTTTGCATTTAGTTTATTGCATTTGATATAGAATGAAATCAATATCTCCCATTGTTCAAGAGTAAATCGTGATCAAATTGAGTACTTTGAGATTTTTTAGAGACCAATTTTGGATGAAATTTATTGATTTTCAAAGAAATTGATTATGTTGGAAGTGAAGACTTTGAGTTTAAGCGACCAATTTTGGATCTAGAGTGTTGGAAATATATGAAATTGAAGCTAGAAAGATCAATTCGGCCCAAAAAAAAAAAGAAGCCAGAAAGATCAAGGAAGAAGTGAAGAAGCAAAGCCAAGCCAAATCAAGCCCATCGTGTATGGCATAGGCGGTGGAAAAATACCAAGCCCCAAATCCGGAAAGATTTGGTGACCAGCCAACTTGGAAGCTGAGTTTTAGACACTATAGGCTGTTATTTTTACCAATTGAAGTGAGGATGTCTTAAATCGACATAACTAGTGTGCCTAGAAAAGAAAACCAGCCCTTTGGAGGAGTTTTGCATAGAGAATCGAAGGCCTCAAGTCAGCTTCATCGCAAAAAATTCTGCTGCCTAGATTTGTCGACAGCCTTGTGCCTCTACTTTGCCGATATCTTTCTCTCTTCTCAATCGATTTTTGCACCATAAAGGCCATCAAACACTACTTCCATCTACCCTCTCAAGATCCAGAAGCAAAAATCAGCAGCTCTTGCACCCGAGAGTGAAGAAATTTAACCCCAAAAACAGCCACTTGCAAGTCGACATACCCCTTGTCGATTTGAATTTTGCAAATTTTTGTGCCGATTCTTCTTGCACAAAATTCAGCCACTTTCTCTTAAATTCTTACATCCAAAACACCCCTTAAACACTTAAACACTCTTTTATCTTTCTTATACCCAATTATCCCATAACCATACCAATATGGCACCAAAAAGAGGCTTACCAAGAACAAGAACTTTCCCCCTTAGTTCTCATGCCGAGCCTTATGCTTCAAGCAGTGATGAATGGGAGGATGCTCAAGAAATTGATTATCCAAATACTTTTTTCAATGATGAAGCCGAGAAATGGTATAGAGCTAGAGTTAAAACACCCATTGTTGTAGAGAATTATCCGGCCAAAGATATTGATACTAGTTTGGGAATTTCTCAACTTTTTGATGTTTGTGGTCGGAAACGTTTGCTTGAATTGAAAGGTGATTTCTATCCCAATTTGGTCGAGGAATTTTATGCTAAATATGGATAAGTATGGACCTCATGGAGATGATCTTTTAAATGCCCCTAGCCCTTACCTACAGATCAAAGGGGTCAATAAAGAGGCTGTCGCAGCTGCTGGTTCAGCATTAAAACTAGATGGATCTTACACGACAAAGGTTTGGCCATGGATTGTATGCTTACAATAGTGTGAGATAATCTGGTGTCATTGCCACAAAATTACTGAACTTACAATTCAAAGTCTAATCTATTGTCTTAGTTCCTCCTTTTTTGGTTATTCTGTAAATACTTACTTTTGGTGGAAATCTGAAAAAAATGAGCGAATGCAAGGTTTTCATGAAAGAGTTTTGCTACACAGCCTGAAATATTGACCCTAAATTTGGTTCCCATGACGTGTTCTTACACGGTTAGACCAGTAGACTGGTTCCACCACTACTTGAGTGGAGTTTTACTTCATGGGACAAAATTCGGGTCAATTTTTCAGGCTGTGTGGAATTTCCCTTCATGAAATTATTGCAAGCAATTGCTTTCCTTGCAATGCAACTTGTAAATAAAACCTTCAATTCTGACATTTATTTATTATATACTATATTAAAAAGTACGTTCACCTATAAAACTTTTGAATCATCTATTATACCCTTATTTTTCGAATATATTTCTTAAATGCCATTGTTTAGACTTTTATAGTTTTACTCAATTTAAAACTCTTTTTTTATTTAACTAAATCTAATATCCTTATAACTATTTGATTTTTACCATTTAACTATTTTAATTTAAAAAACTTATATATGTTAGAATTTTTTAAATATACTTTTATAGTTTTACTCAACTAAAAACTCTATTTTTATTTAATTAAATCTAATATCCTTATACCTATTTTATTTTATCATTTTATTAATTTAATTAAAAAAACTTATATATATATATATATTAGAATTTTTAAAATATATTTCTTAAATGACATTATTTAAATTTTATAGTTTTTTTAGAAATAAACTTTTACAATTATTCTACTAAAAACTTTATTTTTATATTTGATTAAATTCAATATTTTATGAATATTTTTGATTTACCATTTTAATTTTAAAAAATTGGAGACTTTTTATTTTTCTGCACCCATTTCAATTATAATATAAACTAATTTGAACAAAAAAAATTATAATATAAACTAATAAAAGTATTATTATCAAGTTTTTTTTTTTTGGTGATACGTCTTATTATCAAGCTTAAAAGTTAAAATGATTTACCTAATCATTAATTATTCATCATTTTTTAAACTAATTAAGTTAAAAAATTATTTAAAATTTAATTATTGTGATTGACCTTTTTCAATTTTGGAGTGTACATTGATAGTTTAATGTATTGGAGTGTATAACAAGAATTTAAAGTTTTTTTTTTAAAAAAAAAACATTAACATGCAATTATTTCCTTTGACTTATAAAATTAGAGGAGTTGACGCAAAAAAAAAAAAAAGTTGGAGGAGTCAATTGGGCAAGTTGGATGGGTTTCGGGTCATATTCATCTGGCTCCAGGTCATATGTGTGAGGTAATTTTCTTGGATCATTCGGGTTTCGGCTCATCTGGGTTTAGGTCATTCGGGTCTGCTGGATTTAGGGTCAGGCGGATTCGGGTTTTGGTCTCAGGTTACTCGGGTTCTGGGTCATTCGGGTTTTGAATTTTTCGGATTTATGACTCAGATCAATTGGGTCAACCTTGAAGTTTTAAATGTTTAATTCTTAAATTTATTTGAAATGGTTAAAATTATAACAATGTGTATTTTATTGAATAAAACATAATTTTAGTTTATAATATTCTTGGGTCATCTGTGTTAACTTCTCGGGTCATTTGGGTTACGGGTTTGTCGGGTCTAGATAGGACAAGTTCGGGTCTTTTAATTTCTCTGATCAAATCAGGTTCGGTCGGGTTGGACGATTTATCAAGGTCGGATCAGATTTTGATAGTTTTACTTATAATTAATTTCAATTATTATTTTAATTTTCTTTTAATTTAAACACGATTGGTCACGTGCACCGCACGTGGAGGTGAAAACTAGTGATTAAAAATGAGAAAATTATTCGATACACCGTCAGTAGAGTTTAAGCAAACTACACATGCGGGTCCTGAAGGGTGACATGACTAGATTGAAATATTTAAAACTTAATTAATTATAAAAAAAAGGACATGTGTCAACTCCACAACCCGCTTATAGAGTCCAAAATTTACACCATCAATGTATCAAATAATTACCCTTAAAAATGGTTCAAAGTTTGCCACATGATCTAAAATATTGCAGTTGATGTTAATAAGTGCTTCGGAATTTTTGATGACTGAATTAATTCATGGCCTAGTGAGGAAATGAGAAAGCTGGCAGAAAATCTACAAGAGATCGATGTTAAAAGATAGAAACAAAGTTTATTGGAACCCATGTGCTAATTTTCAATCTGTCTGTACAGAATGTATATGTAATGCAAATTCCAAGTTACAAATTAAGAAGGAACCGAGCATGAACCAGTCAGCTCATTACACCATCGAAAAAAAGACATTTAACGTTGTATTGTACTGAACTGTTAAAGAAGACTATTATGTTGCTCTAGCAATTTCAGAAGTTTAAAACAACACTAACTTAAAACTGTCATATCTTAGATTGCAAAACTAGCAGCTTGCATTAATATGGTATGATTCCCTTCTCCCTCATAAAATACAAAGCAATAGCAAGTAGTAGTACGAATAATATGATCAACCAGCTCATTCCACCTGCAAAATTGAAGTTAAAAAAAGAAAGATTGAGCTTTTATGTAATGAATTTCTGAAGTCTACAATACTGAAAATGGCCAAAACTTAAAGATGCAGCGAGGTCAGAGTAAGAATTTCTTTGATTGTATTATGGTTTATGATTGTTCTCCTACTGTGTGCATGTGTATGTGTGACAAATAAAAAAAGCAGAAAATCCCGAAGATAAGAGTACATACCGCTTTTCTTCTGGTCCTTGATTAGTGTCACCCTAGCGCTTGAGTCCAATGATGCAGAGATCAAAGCCCTGTATTCAAAATTGCATTCGTCAATATTCATCCTTAGACAGGGTATTGTGGCATAAACAGTTTGCTGATAACAAGTTAGAATGCAAATATATATTGATGTACAACCTTGAATCATTGGAGAATGTTAATGCTGTAACCAAACCAAGGTGAGCTTTCTTGACCGTCATTTGAACTCGCATATTGGAAGAATTTATGATATATAGGTCTCCGCCAACCGTTCCACTGCATGTCAACGAGGTAAAGTAAGATTAATAATTTTTGGCCAAAAAAAAAGTAAGATTAATAATTTTCTGAATGCAAAGGGATCTAGCAAACATCAAATATAAAAATGGAAGTGATAATCATCTGATGCAGTCAGCAGAACCAGGAAGGTCTTTAGGGGGAATGAAATTTATTGTAGCCTAACTTTATAGATCATCAAGATTATCTTCTGATATAGTCAGAGCATTAAAGGAGGAAAGCTCACAATGGATCTTAAATCTTAATCACTTATACTGAACTATAAAGTATTTCCAAGAGAAGGCAACAAAATTGAAACCAACAATTAATAATTCTTACACTGCAAGGAACTTCCCATCAGCCGAGACATTAAACGCAGAGATAGCTTCCCGGACTACTCTATTTGAGCGCATTCTCTTCCATGTGGTTGTGTTCCATGTTATAATGCTTCCACCGTTGTCTGTCCAAATGAAGTTATAATGGTAAAGTTACGGGCTAAAATCAAGGTTTTAGAGAAGCACAGCACTAAATGCTAACAATACCTGTGACTGCAGCAACATACAGAACTGAATTCTTATCATTAGTTTGAGAAAATCTGCTGAAGGCAAAAACCTCATCCTGGAGAAAACATAAACAGAGTAAATCAGCTCAAACTCAAGTATGTATAAGAATGATAACTCAAATCACCAAAAAAGCTTGACAGTTTTCTTATCCTTTTACTATCTGCCAGAGCTAATTTGATGCCTAGAAATTTAATTAACACTTCATTACTTCATTTACAAAAACAGAGAGCGAAAGAGGTATGCACATAAAGCTAATAATCTGGACAACTCTCCTCAATAGTTTAGAAGCTAGAACTAATACCATAAGTTGTACTATATACAGAAAAGTTTCACTTGTTAAGAGATTTGATTCCATCACTCACATTCCCCTTTGCCAGAGAAGCTACAACTTTTGATGACGTTACATCCCAAATTCTACAAAGGCCACCTCCCAATGAGACGAGAAATTTTCCATCACAGCTGCAACATAAATAGTAAAAATATCAGCGCAAACATAATTACCAAGGAGAGGAAGTTTGCTCCATCCAAAATATAAGTATAAGCGGGGAAAATGAAGGGTTTTGTAGGTTCATCAAAATCCATGTTAACGTAATCCCGGTGGCACATACCTAAAATCCAAGTCCTTAACAGAAGAATGAGCTTGGGCTTCATTAAGAATTATTTCCATGCTAGGCCACTTGAAAACCCTTAAATTGCCATCCTGCACTGCATCAAAATCAGAGAATCATATGGCATATTGCAGCTGAAATGAAAAAGGTATAATGCATTAGGCACAAGTTGGTGAAAATTCAATAAGGGAAACATAACATACAAAAATGGCAAAGTTGGCTCCAAGAAATATTATACAACTTGCTACCATCATTATTGTTAATTATGACCAACTTTGAAGTTGTAGAAACCCACATGCAGAACCTTTTACTCACACCAAAGAAAGACGAGTAGAATCTATAGTACTAAAAAGGTACAGAATAAAGGTCATAAAATAGTTGTATATTTGGGTGCCTTCTGATATCTTGTTTTCCTTTTTTCTTTCTCTCCCTCTCCATGTCAAGAGAAAATCATGTTTATATTCCAGCATCATCATATACCTCCAAAACCCAAGTTGAACCAAAAAGACAACTTCACTGCATAAAGTGATTCATCATGTGACAATACAAACAGCATATGCTCTTTAGTTTTACAGGAAAATGTACAGCTTGGCTAGACCATCACTGTGGGGGCATATAGCGAGAACCATAGTTTTTTGTCAACATTCATACCGATAAATCATGCAACATATTTATTCAAATAAACTTTTTAAAAAATAAAAGGGATGCTCTACCTCGCCACCAGCAGCTAGTATGGAACCCTCACTGTCAAATCTCAGGGCTAATTGTTGTCCAACATCCTCTAACTCAGTCAGAACTTTTTCTGACGCCTTGACACCCAGTTTGTGGACTTCATCAACCTCGCGTTCTTCCCACTCAAACAACCTGAAGAAGAAAACAATGAGATTTGATACTGCCTAAACAACTAATAGCAATGACAGAAGTAACTGTGCAACATAATACTAATTCGAATGTATGTAAGAAGAAGAACTAAGTCAGTTGGAAAGGAGCTCATGAGGGAAACACAATCAGAACCAATGGTTTGCAGCACATATCAGACAAGATATTCGTCCCTGATCATGAAAAAATGATCTTGGTGCACATGTAGTTATATGTTTGAAAGTACATTTCTCACTTCAGAACTGTATAAACTCCTTGACTCTATGCTAGCACCACTTCAGGTATACCTTCATAATGTGGTCTCCATAATGTACTATTACTCATCTCTTCAATTCCATTATTAAACTAAAGCCGGCAGATTTCAATCCAACAAGGATTATCCAAGTTCACAATTTCCCTATCAAATTAAGTTCTCTGTGCTAAGTCTAAAATATTTAAGAGATTCTAAAGGAAAATTATTTCACATTATGAGCAAATAAAGAGACAAAAATTGGAAAAAATTTTAAAACCTGCAACTCTGCTGCAATGCACAGATAACGCCATCTCCACGCGGATGAACAGTCATTCGATAAGGCAAATCAGAATCTGTTTTCAGCTTAAACACCTTCAATTTAAAAAAAAATTACAAGAAATAATCAGAGCATATTCCATCAAAAATGGAACGATAATCACAATTTGAGGACATTTCCTTGATTCAAAGTTACTGATCTAAAAGATCTAAATTTAATAACTTTTCAGAACCGTAACCAATAAGATCCATAAAATTAAAATAAATTTAAAATTGAAATTCTTCAAATCTACTCACAGGTTGATCAGAAAGAGAATTGGAGGCCAAATCAACGTGGGAGACGACAATTGCATTGGGGATGCCGCTACGGCCTTCACCACCACCGCCAGCTAAAACGACGTAGTTTCGTGAGGCACTAATCTCATCGTCTTCGGACTGAGTTGGACCTTTGTCGTCTTCTTCTTCATTTTTTTCTTTCGATGCAAGCTTTGACCTGATGTAATTGTAAGGCACCCAACCCGCCCCGTAAAACGGAACGCCGTACTTCTGGAGATCGGCGGTGGTGTCTGAACTGTTGCTATTCGTCATGATTTCTTCAATTCCAGTGCTTTCTGGTCTGCTCTAGCGATGCCGAAACCGAACTGAGCTCAGCAGCAGAGAAGGTTTGGCTTTATGCGTTGCGTTGGGCATATGCTACTTATAAATAAAATAGTCTGCATGTGGTTTTATAATATTTTACTTACGCTTACCGCATCGAGCCAATGATCAGGTGCCACGTCGAAAAGAAACTGAAAACGGTAGAAACTTGGGATATTCTCATTTTTGTTCTCTAACTTTATACAAACTGCAATTCACTCCTTCAAATTTTCTAAATTTTAAGAAATGAAGCGCCTTTTGCTCTTGTTCACTACCAGACATGAGACAACAACAGCTATGAATGAAAATGAAAGTTGGGTTCTTTCTAATTTACTAAATTTCACTCACCGGCCAAAATCCAAGCTTTCCACCTTTTCTAATAATATTTCGATTTTTTAACTCTTATTTCCACCGAAAGCAGTCAGGAATTATATCAATTCAATTCAAAAAGGTAAGCTTTCTTTTGCTTGTTTTCTGTTTATTCTGCATGTCCTCTCCTCCCTGATTTTAGGTGAAATCCCATGATTTTTATATTTGTTTCTTGTTTATTAATCCAAATTTTGTTTGATTTCTTTGAATCAATAAAAACATTCATTGTAGAGTTTAGAATGTAATTTCAGCATGTCATGATTTCATATACTTAGTCGGTAGATAGGAGAAATTACAAGAGGGAAGGGTTTGGAACCCCTTTTATTTAATCTCTTTAATAAACTCTGTTAAATAAAATCTGGGTTCTTTGGTTCATTTTGATTACTGTTGTTAGAAATCCATTCAAAGTTAAGAAAAAAAGAATAAAAGAAACTTTAGTTTTAGTAAGTGTTTAACTTGCTATGTTGTGATCTGAATTATGCTTGATCTTTCATCTTTTTCATGCTTTTGGCAATTTGTACATTAATGATTTTTGTTTTGTTTGTTTTGAACTTGTTAGATGGAGAATCAGCAGCGAGAAGAGTGTGTTGTTAGGGATCAGATTAGTGAGTTACCTGATGAAATTCTATTTACCATTCTTTCCTTTTTGACCGTCAAGGAGGTAGCAAGGATATGCTTTCTTTCGAAGAGGTTGAAAAGTTTGTGGCCAAATATTGTTAATTTGAACTTTGATGATTCAGATGCATTATGCGAGCTTCGGAGGGATGGTCATTTGAGGAAAAAGAAGAGGTCTTGGTTTATAAGCTGGGTGAACCACATCCTGGAGTTGCATAATGGTTCTACTATAAATGAATTTAGAGTTCGTTTTGATTTGGATTGGACTTGCAGGCATGATATTGATAGCTGGTTTCATTTTGCAATATCTAAGAGGGTTCGGAAGCTTGAGTTGGACTTTGAAGAGGTGGCAGAAAAAACTTGGCCGGCAGGTTTAAGATCCTATTCTTTAACAAAAAGTTGTTATGACTATATTAGAACTCCTCATGGTTTATCCTGCATTGGCTCGTTGACTTCTTTATCTTTGAGATTTGTCAAAGTGAGTGGTGAGGTACTCGAGCACTTTCTTTCTCATTGTCATCTTCTTGAAAAGTTAGTTGTTGAGTGGTCAAAAAATTTAGCAACTCTCAAAGTTGCTAGTCCATCACCTTTGCGGTTGAGATACTTGGAAATACGCTCTTGCCTCGCTTTGGAAAGTCTTGAGATTTCTGCTCCAAATTTATTGTCCTTCAAGTATTATGGACAAAAGATAGCATTATCCATTGAAAATGCTCCACTTCTTCTAGATGTGCTTATAGGTGGAAATGTAGATGATGAACCAGCTTTTGCATTTTGCCCTCTTTCAAGCTACCTTTGTCAGCTAGAGACTCTTACATTGGAGATCAGTGCCGTAAGTGTTTGCTATATCTAATTGTTCTCGTGTAATTAAGTTATAATCTCTCTTGATCTCTCATTGTAATTTGTTTTGCAGTATAATATGACATTTCCGAATTTCCCTCAGTTGACAAATCTTAAGCACTTAATGGTAAGTGTGTATGGTGTATACGATGACGATCTTCTTGTCTTGACTTCTTTGATTGATGCATCTCCCTCCTTGAACAGACTCTCATTGGAGGTAATTCCATTATACATGCTCTTCTTCATTGGAATTGTTGTTTATTTCTTCATTTACATTATTGACCAGATATGAAAGAATAAATCATCATCCTTTATGCATGTAGGCTGTAGCACAGTCTTTTTATAAGAGGCTGATCATGTTATTTTATTTGTCTTGGTTGTTGACTATTTGGTTTTCATTTTCCTTGAAAACTGGTGGAACTCTTGATGTATATACTACTTCTTTATTATTATTATTATTATTATTATTATTATTATTATTATTATCTTTTTATCTTTTTTCATTGTTTTACTACTTCTTTCTCCGCTTGTTCCTTTATTGTTATCTTATTATGTGGTCTTTAACATTTTGCAGTTAAGAATTTGGAGATCTTCTACATACAATCATGCACATAGTGCCAGTAATGTTACAGGAAAAGCAATTCCTAGTCTCAAAGAGGTGGAGGTGGTAGGGTTTAGAGGTTTTAAAATTGATGTGGATTTTGTTACATATTTACTTGAGCACGGCAAAATGATCGAGAAGATTACTATAAATTGCTGCCATCCAAGTTGGATTGGGCAAATATGGGCATTTGAGTCAATCAAAGAAAGAGAGAAGGCAAGAAACCATGCTCTACAACTCAAGTCGAAAGCACCTCCAACAGCTGATTTTGTGGTCGTATAAAGTTTAATAAATGTGTCACTCAATTTCTATTTAGCATGAACTCTCTGTGGAATGTGCAAGTCCTCTAAGGTAACATGCTAATACTTTTTTGGTATGTTCTAGTGTTGCATTTTTAGAGCTCAAGTAGTTAATTCTGTGTATCCGTATAAGTAATAAATAAATAAATAAACAAAGATTGCTGTCATTGTTTCTTTAGATTTGAACAACTGGATTTCTGACTCTTTTTTTATATTTCCACAATCACTATGAAAGAGATCAGCAATTTAATTACGCAAGATTCATGTGATTGAATTGAGTTTTCTCAGGATACTATGTTCAGTAGTAAAATTATATGTTTTTGCAAGCACACAACAAATGAAGACACTGGATATATCAGAAGCAGGGAAGCAACTATGCACTAAGGTAAGCGGAGGAGGATAGTCAACAAGGAGAATGTGGAAAATCAGAATGGCTCGATATTTTTTTAATATTATGAAATACTTTAATATGCCCACTATAAGAACTTGGAATTATAGCTATATATGTCATGTTACATTCTTTATTCATACTGCATGATTTAATTGTTGGCCTTTTAATGTTGATGAAAGCGTAGCAACAGCCTCGCCTACTGTCAAGAACAAGCTGTCTGGTCTAATCAAATCACCACCTTCGTCCGACTTTTGCAATTTTGTCATCACTTCACCCAGAGGATTCACGAACACAAGCTGTGATGTCATAGAAGTTTCAGAATTTTGAGTATAGCAGATATATATGCAGCATAAGAACTAGTGTCAAAAATGTTTCTGCAGATTGGACACTTAATTACCTCAACATCCTTCTTTTCCATTGCTTTCTTCAGTTCTTTGAGGAGTGATACTCCACTCGTATCTATTGCACTCACCGCTGATGGTATAAAAAGCATGTTCATTAGTGTGTTTGTCCAATTGAAGATCATTTGCAGCATCTTTGATACTAAAGTCATGATTGAGACACTTACCTGACATCTCCAAAATCACAAATCGAAGGCTTGACTGCTTTTTAAGATCTTCTTCTGCTTCATAGTCTTCAATCCATCTCAATATCCTTTGTGACAGAAGACCAACCATCAAGGGAAAGAGATAGGCATGACCCAGAAACAGGTAAGAGATGATTTACTAACAAACTTCTGTGAAGGGATACCAACCTCTCATTCAGATATGTTGAATTAGCAAAGTTGATTGGAGCTTCTATGCTTAGAACAAGGAAACCAGGGATCTTCATAGCTTCCTTGTAATGGTGAAGATCGCGGAAAATATCTGACCCAGGGATGTTCCCAAGCATCACTGTCTTTGGCCTCGTAATCTGCATAAGGATCTTGAAAATGGATATCCCAACCTGGCCATAATACTCCCATAGCTTCAGTTTAATCATGATTAAAGAGATACTTTCGGGCTTGACTTGGGGATTTATAATTATATTGCTATCTCAAGGTGAGAGAAGCGAGAACTTACTGCAATGGCAAGACCATCTTGGACAGAGATGAAAATAACACCAAAAAATGCACACAACATCACCAGGAAATCAAATTTGTCGATTTTCCAAATTTGATAAGCTGCTGGAATGTCTATTAGGCCAATTACTGCCGTCACAATGATAGCTCCCAAAACAACATTGGGGGTATACTGGAATAAAGGCATGAGGAAGAGAAGGGTGACCATGACTGTGATCGACATTATTATGTTAGAAACTGCAGTTTTCGCTCCTGCATTATGATTGACAGCTGATCTGGAGAAGGCACCTGATATGAAAATTATGTTAATTAGCTGCTTAAGAAGAAAACTTGATGTAAAGATTAATTGCCTGCTGGAGTAGATGTCTACCTGTTGTGACATAGCAAGAAGTGGAGGAGCCAACCATGTTCATCAGTCCAATTGCCATCATTTCCTTGTTACCATCCACTTTGTAATTCTTAAGAGCAGCAAAAGTCCTTCCTACAGCAATGCCTTCCTGTTTCATACCAGGTTCGGTTAAAGCAAAGGCTAATTAGATTTCTTTTATTCTCTGAACACTTGCAAGCAAATTTGTCTTTTATTTCTTAGAACAGATGCACAGACATGCTAAGATGTTGAACTGGTCACAGTAAGTTCCATGAATCCATGCAAATGGAGCTTAATAAGGTTTTGGTCTTCGGAAGTTGTTAATCTGATTTCCATCATATTAACTGGTTTTTCTGCCAAGTCCAAGCTTGTGACTTTCACAGTTTAATTTATTACCTTAGTTTGTTCAATGATCTGACAAGCCAGCTATTGGCTTATCAACGTTACCATCATGCTGATTCAGCTTCTGAATTCAAAACAAATTTGTCTGAGGCTAGCTGGCCATTTATTGTATGCATATTTCTTCTGTATATCAAGCTTTAAATAGTTTTCCTTTGATCTGCCAATTTGTTTGAAATCTGCCTAGATACTGCTCTGCTACTATGTATGCACATTTCAGAATTCAGATAATGTTTTAGATGACTTCAATTGAATATTTTATGCAACTCTATGCAAATAATAACCACAAAGGGCAGGGAAATATTTTCTTATGGTAAAAAAATTAAGGGATTTGAGGAAAAAGACTTACAGTAAGGGAAATAATGCCAGTGACAAGGCCAGTTTTAATTGACAGTCCAAGGTGGCTTCCATGAAATTGCAGCATATTCCATGAAGGAGGATTTAATCCTTGTTGCAATTTCCCAATCTATATAAAAGTTTAAGTACATAAACATACACAAAATTAAAACTGTAAGCCAAAAAGTAAGTGCAAATATTCAGTAAGTGAGGGACCCAATGGAAAAAGAAATTAACTTACTACACTGATGCCATGATGCTGAGCTTTGAATGCAAAAACCAGAAGGGTAGAAAGGATCACACAAACAAGAGGAGCTCCAGCTGATACCCAAAACAGCTTTGGTCTTCTAATGCTCTGCATCATTTTGGCACACATCCCAATTTTGATAGTCAGACATTACTCTATTGGCCTTCCTTGTGGGACCAACTAATCTTATTTCATTTGGCTTCTAATTATGTCAAACTCTTTAGGATTATAGTACATCAAAGTTTAGGAAGTCCAAGGTCATTTAGGAAGTCATTATACCGATACGAGGCAAATATGGTTAAAGATTGGAATTCATCGAGAGGTTTGGTGTTTGATACACTCACTCTCCCTAGCCCTACCTTCCATGTGAAGAAAAAAAACAAGTTTCTTTCCAAACTTTCCTCTCCCTTTCCTCAACTTGCAAATGGGTCCATATAAGTGTCCCAAAATAAAAGGATAAAAAATACTAAGAAGTATACTAGTACTAATAATACTACAATAATGGTTTAGGGAAAAAGTATGACCACACAGACCAAAGAGATACATGACACCTGTCATCCATGCAGACAATATAAAGAGTCAAATCATCAACATGAGCCTGTCTCTGATTGGTCAAAATATAGCAGCTGAGGGCCAAATGTAAGAATGAATTTAGTGTAGATGATTGAAACCGTGCACATGACAAACACTCTGAAATAAATGAGTCTTTGTCTTGATTCAGTGACAAGTTAGATACTTATTACTTAGGCGGTTAAGAGCGTCCTCTTTTAACAAAGATTAAAAATGAAAATGAAATTAGATTCCATTTGGGACTTTGAGACAAAGAGGGAAGAGTAAAATTACGTACAATATGTCTTGCCACCAACAGGAACACTAGGAAGCAGAACCCCATCAGTATTGTTTGCCATGACCACTGCAAAACACATAAAATTTTCATTACAAGAAGAAACATGAAAATTTGATGGTAAAGAAAAAAAAAGTTATGTGAAATTAAGTGCAGGAAAAGTGTTACTACCATTTCAAGTAACATTAATGAAAGAAATTACCTCCTTTGTATTGTGGAAAACAGAGCTCAAAACAGGAACCAAACCCATTTGTTTGGTGAAATGAGTGATTCCAAGAAGGGCTTTAAGCTGCTGCAAAGAGACAATAATGGCAGCACCAGCCATGAACCCAATAAGGGTAGCCTTTGACAGAAAATCAATGATAAATCCAAGCCTGCTTACATTTTAACATCAGAAATCATTCACAAAAGGTTTGTTTATATATACTATATAGTTGAAATGAAATGAAAAGAAAAGTTAACCTTAAAAATCCCAAAGAAGCTTGGAAAAGACCGGCAAAGAAAGTAGAAGTGAAGGCGAGTTGCAGAAACAAGACAGGATCATTGGTCGGAGATACTTCTTGTCGAAGCATGGATCCAAGTATAAGTGAAGCAATGGAAACTGGCCCAACAGCAAGGTCCCTGGAGCTTCCAAGTACAGCATATACAAGAGGAGGAACAAAGCTGGAATCTAGATTATTGAACAATATATTCAAGGCATAAGTTAAACAAATCAAAATTCAAATAGTAATCTCAAAAGCTTTTACTAAAAAGCTAGAGCAGAGGTGTTTGTTACTCACAGAGACCAACAATAGGTGGCAAATTAGCAAGCTTAGCATAACTGATACCCTGCAATAAAAAAAAGGTGGAGAAGTCAAATAAAGGGTGACAGACAGGCAAACATTTCAATTGACTATTTAAACAAATAAAGAGGAAATGATCAAGAAGAAGAAGAAGAAGAAGAAGAAGAAGAAATAATTATAACCTGGGGGATGGCTAAGCTAGCAATGGTAAGGCCAGAAACAATATCAGATTTGAAGAGATTGAAGCTATAATTAGGACCCCATTGGAGAATAGGGAAGATATATTGGGCAGCAAGAACCCATTTCTTGCGGGTGGATTGGCCTTTGAATTGGCGCAAAGGGTCATCAGGGAAGAAAGTTTCTTTAAGCCTATTTTTAAGCTTGTGAAGGGTGGTTTCATGGGGTGGGGGCACAACTCTATGAACTTCCATGGCTATTTCTAGGCAGCTTGGAGGATGCTGATGCTGCTGCATGGTAGTGCTAACATTAGGCTCCATATGGGTTTAGAATATTGGGGAGTAGAAAAGTAGTAAAATTTAGCTTTGCTTTTATAGAGCAATGCTTGGGATTTATGTATGTATGTATTAGTGTGAATGGGCATCAAATCAATTTCTTCATCTCAGAAAGAAAGACCGCTAAAGAACAAAATTAGTACTTGTCTAATATAGCTAGAGGAAGAGAACAATACAATTATGCCTTGTAAGAGTGAAGAGAGAGAGAGAAAGAGAATTGAGCCTTATCAATATGGCATTGTTGGTGAGCCCACACACCCAAACCTTTTATTTTTGTTCATCTTGTACAAATTTGTGCACATGAATCTATACGTGCAACAAGTGGTGGGAGAGAAATTAATAATGTAAATTTTTTTAGATAATAATTAATATTTAAGAACCTTTTGTATTTAGCATATGAAATTCAAGTTCTAATCAGCGATAGAAAGCCCCAAAACTACATATATCATCCTTTTCTTTTTAACAAAGAAAAAACCCAAACTCTTTTTTGGGTCTAAAATTCCATGAAGCAGTCAAATATGGACAATGAAAATGGAATCACTCAAGCTCTTTGAGGTCGGAAACAGGGGAAAAAGCATGAAGAATAGGTGTTGGGAATAAATTCATGAGTTAAGTGTGAAATTTTGATTAACAAATCATATGCATATATATTGATATCAAATACGTAAATGAAGCATGCAAATCAAAACAGTTTGTGTGCAAAAGAAATGAAGCAACTACCATAAAAAAATATATTTTTTTCAATTTTCAGCCTGTTAATTAAATTAAAGAAAAATGAAATTAATTTAGTTACATAAAGGGGTGTGCCAGTTATTAATGTATTAATTCATCATATTATATATATATATATATATATTTGTTGCATTTTTTTATAATATTTTTTTGATAATTATATTTGTTGCATGTTTTAAATGAAATGAAGATGGAAAGGAATATTTTTGAGGTATATAGTATATACCCCTCGTTCTGATATATATATAGGGATGGTAGCCATGGCTCTGCACTCTGCATGCACTTTCCAGAACTGAGTTATTTATGAAAATTGCATGGCTACGTAATTAAGTCTACGATTAATAAATGTAGCTCTGAGGTGGAAAATTATATGAGGAAATCTGGAAACTCTGCACCGCCATATATTTTATAGTATAAAACTCTGCATTCTTATAATAAAATTGTTGATGATGAGTTTCGTCCTCTCCAGGGTTTTAGGCCACGAAATTTGTTGACGGTTTGCTTATAAATATTGTGTGCCAATGACCTACAAACTCTTGGGAAGCTTCATTTGTGGATATTTTCTAATTGAAAAACATAATAAATAGGGTTTCCCATATTCGTACGTCATCCACTAATTTTTCTAATTAATAATGTCTTGCCAAAATGGGGTAGGGTTATAATTTGGATGATGATGATCATCATATATATATGATCCTACGACGATGTCGTTTGCATCCATTAATATTGCTGCATCCAATCCGAATTTGCACGCAGGCCCCTTTACTTTGTTAATTTGTAGTCTTAGGGTCGTTTGATATCGTTTTTATTTTTTTGTTTTTTGTTTTTGTTTCATTTTCGTTTTATTTTTGTTACGCTGTCAATTTTTTAAAAACAAAAATATGTTTGGATATATACAATTTTGTTGCATGTTTTTAATTAAAAAACTTAAAAATATTGGTGAGAAAGCATTTCTGTTACTGTTCATCAATGTGTTTCTGTGTTTTGAAAGCGTTTTGAAAAAACATGAAAACACAAAATTTTTACTTCCACTTTTTTCCAAAACACTGATTCTATTTCCAAAATTTTTGAAAACAAAAACAATCTACCAAACATATTTTCACTGTTTTGTTTCCAAAAACAGAAAATTGGTAACAGAAAACAAAAACAATGCCAAACGCACCCTAATTATTGGTTTTATCTTTTACTTGATGATCATCGTGTGCTGTTAATTAGATGTTTTTCTTTTGTTAAATTTTCTTGTTTAATATATAAAAATATTTATATATTATACTATTGTTTAATCATATATATTGAATTAGCTAGGCAATATAAGGATTTTATAAAATCTCAACTTCACATTGTGATTGATTGTTATGCAATTGTTTAAGGTTAAATAAACAATAGGCGCCAAGCTTTAATTTTATTTAATCCTGATATATTATCTAATGAAATGAAGTTACTGACCTTTTCTCTGGCTTTTTTTTTTTTGGCCAAAAATAGCCAAGCTTTATAATTTGATTATATAGCCTAATAAATCAATAATTCATCATCAACTACGCTATAAGCTTTTGAGAGTATTAATCGATCATCGTTTTAGTATATAATAATCAATATAATGTTAACTCAAAATCTAGACAAAATGCTTACTTAATAAACAGCTCTATAAGCTTGTCTGATTTCATTCTAACCTTCCAAACTCTCTCCAAGAACGTTTTGGAATTTAGATTTTCCTTTGAATAATTGTTGAACACAAATAAAAATAATCGACCCAAAATTCATATTCACACACACAATTCAATTTATCAATCATAGCATATATAACGTGTATAAGTAGCACTATAATCGAAATAATATTGAAAATTGTAAGTGGTTGAGAATATATATATATATATGATTCAAAGGGAACCGGTCCCAAAATTCTTGTCTCCTTTTCAAAACCCTAATCATAGCCATTTTATATATGGCTTAATTCTAATCCAATCTAAGTGGATGCTTGCCCCTCTAATTCTTTGAGAATCTTATACATATTTTACTTTTTTTCTTTAACTTTTTTTCATTTTTTCCCTCAGGGAAAATTCATCAAGATTCTCCAAATTAAGTATAAAAGGGTTCTGTCCTTTTCCCCTTTCCTTTTAGATAGAATTTATAAAGATGCAGGCTTCCAAAGGTAAGCTACCCCGGTTATCTCCAAATCATCATTTACCAAATGAAGTTGACTATTAAGTATATATTAATGACTAGTTCCAACTATATATAGTGGTTTTGATCCCTTATCTATACTATATTAAAAAGTATGTTCACCTGTAAAACTTTTGAACTACCCATTATATCCCTATTTTTCGAAAATATTTCTTAAATGCCATTGTTTAAACTTTTATAGTTTCACTCAACTAAAAACTCTATTTTTATTTAATTAAATCTAATATCTTTATAATTTTTACCATTTTACTATTTTAATTAAAAAACTTATATATTAGAATTTTTTAAATATACTTTTACAGTTTTATTCAACTAAAAACTCTATTTTTATTTAATTAAATCTAATATCCTTATACCTATTTTATTTTTACCATTTTAATATTTTAATTAAAAAACTTATATATATAAGAATTTTTTAAATTTATTTCTTAAATGAAAATTTTTAAATTTTACAATTTTTTTTTAGAAATAAACTTTTACCGTTATTCTACTAAAAAATCTATTTTTATTTAATTAAATTCAATATTATTATAAATATTTTATTTTTACCATTTTAATTTTAAAAAATTTGAGACTTTTTGTTAAATCTGGACCCATTTCAATTATAATATAAACTAATAAAAGTATTATTATCAAGTTTAAAACTAATCATTAATTACTCATCATTTTTTAAAACTAATTAAGTTAAAAATTTATTTATTTAAAACTTAATTATTGTGATTAACCTTTTTTCTATTTTTGGAGTGTGTATTGGTAGTTTAATGTATTGGAGTGTATACTAAGAATTTAAAGTTTTTAAAAATAAAAAGAAAAGTAACATGCAAATATTTCCTTTGACTTATAAAGTTAGAATAGTCAATCGGGCGGGTTGGACGGGTTTCGGATCATCTGAATCTAGGTCAAATGAGTCAGGTAATTTTCTCGGGTTATTGCCCAGCTGGGTTTGAATAAATGATAATTTAGAATTGTTAAAACTATAACAATGTGGATTTTATTGAATAAAATATAATTTTAGTTTATAATTTTCTCGGATCATTCGGGTTTTTACTCATCTGGGTTCAGATCATTCGGGTATACTGGGTCTCGGATCAGGCGGGTTCGGATTTTGACCTCAGGTCACTCGGATTCTGGATTTTTCGGATTTAGGATTTGGATCAATTGAGTCAGCATTGTATTTTTTAATGTTTAATTCTTAAATTTAATATTTACTAAAACCAGGATGGGTCACGTGCAACGCACGTAGAAGTGAAGACTAGTTTTTAAACAGACCGCTCTTAGAAAATAGATAGATTATATAAAACCAAAGCAAGTCTCCATATGTCAAATACTAGTACCTCTTATTTTCAAAATACTTGTGTGAAATTAATTTGGGGATAACTAGCATTAATTTAAGAATATTAAATACTACTAAATGTTTGAAAATAATAACAAGAATAACAAGAATCACATAATTTGGAACCTTTGAGTCCTTGACCAATATGTATGAATGAGCATATATGTACGTGTGTGATTGATTGAATATAAGAATAAAAGGTTAATCATTTGGTAAGGGAAAAAAATGTTGCGACATATAGAGTCATAAACCCTAGGTACGAATTAGCAATGGAGAGAGAGAGAGAGAATGGAATTAATGATGATTTTTAAAATTTGAGGTTCTTATCTTTTTTGCCATTATAATTAAGGTTCTTATCTTCTTTACACACAGATTAATTAAACGCATCAAACGTTTTATTAATAGGTCCACCGCCCCTTATAATATCTTGACTAGCACCCGCTAGTTTCTGATTGCAATTTGGTCTGCTTTTTGTTACTTTGTGCATGATCGCGGCAAGGGATTTGATCATGGGGTCGGGCCAACGTGACAAACTTGGTCACAAGGTTACAGTTTCCGATCATGTCAACCAAATGAAAAAATCTACTAGCTCAATTAGCTAGCTTGATACAATTGACTTTATAAGAGGAAGTACTATACATTTCTGTTTATATTGGATCTCGAATCTCGATTATTTAGAATTCGGGTCAAGCTTAATCCTAAATGGGAGAAAATTCTTTTACCATCATTTTCTTCATTCACATTTCACTATTTTTATACACTATTACACTCCAATAAACTCTCACTATTCCCAAATTTATTTATATAAAAGGAACATAGTTACTAGGAACTAATTGTATTTAAAAATTCCTTTGCATCTTCCAAACCTATACACAAAGTGAAGAATCTAGTGTCTGAATTTTCAATCTAATTACAAGACATATAAAATCATAGGATAAGGATCCTCTCCACTAGTGGAGAGATGTACTAATTTTTCAACATAATCCAACGGCTATTAGGTGTCCATGCTTTATTTCAATTTAACTTCCCAAATGCCCAATTTCATTTAAAGCCGTTGAATTGGATTGAAAAATCAGTGGACCTTTCCACTAGGGGAGAAAATCCTCTCCCAAAAACATATTAATCTTTAATTAAATTGAGTTAAACTTTACATGTAATTGATACCATGGTACTGGTGAGTTTGACAAAAAGATCTCATGTTGATAGAACGTTGGATTCCTAATGACAATTAACAATGTTTAAATCTATACAATCGAAGGTAAACATGTTTGAGGTTGAACTTTTTGAAACCACAACAAGAATTATGGGTCAATTTGATTGATCAAAGAAGTACAAGAAGGTTTTGATGGTTCAAATTCAATGATTTGTTCCTTATCCCCTATGTTCATCACAATACTTCCGTTTGAATTCTAAGTTCTAACTTCTAACATATAATATGCACATAAATCAATCAAATTGACTAAACAGGCTTGAAATAATGGAAACTTGATGATGTTGCTAATAGCAGGTAGGGTTCAACTTTACGATTTCTGCTAGATTTCGCAATTCAAAGAAAGGAATGAAGCATTAGATTCTAAAAGTCATATGTATTTTATTTAGTTAAGAATTTCAATTAGTCAAAAGGGTGGGGAAAACCCGTTTTTGATAGGCTTGATCTTCTTAGAAGGTAAAAAGGGGGAAAAGCGATACCCATCTAATTAAAATGGTCTAAAAAGCAAAAAGAATAATTAAAAAATGGAAAAAGCGTGAGCGGCAGGATTCGAACCTGCGCGGGCTGAGCCCACATGATTTCTAGTCATGCCCGATAACCACTCCGGCACGCCCACTTGTCTTGTTCATTTCCCTTAAATGTGACTGTCAATCTTTTCCATTCACTTTTTCTTTTAGCCCAAATGATTTTTTCATTCTCTTTTCCAGTTTCCACTGAGAAAACCAAATTATTGGTTAATTAGGTTGTTCGGTCTTGAAATTAACACATTATCATTATGTTTGGATTGAGGGGAGAATAGGGAAAGAGAGGATTGATGGAAACCTTCCTCCTTTTTTTGGATATTCTTTTTAATCTAAGATAAGTTCTTTTGAAAAGGGTTGATTCATGACCCTTACAAACCCCTATGGCCTATAATTTTACAAGACTTTATCCCTTTGTTAGCTTAACATTGGAGCTAGGATTTTAATCTTGGGGCCAAACTAGAATGAAATATATAATATAAAAATTTTTTTAGTATAAAGTATATATGTATGTTATTACTTTATTAAAAAATTTCTTACATATATAACATTTTCAGATAAATATGTGAAAAATTTTAAATATAAAAATAGAAATAAATAATTAATCAAAAAATTCAATTGCTTTAAAAGAAGCTCTCATAGAGCTTGTTTTCTATCTTTACAGGACTCGAATTTGATACTTTTATTAAAAGGACTTCGAATTATTTTCATTCGATTCTGAATTTTAATCAAACTTTTAGGGACACAAGGATATTTTTTTTGTTGTTTTAAAACATGCAAATTTAAGGAAAAAAGGTGTAAGTGTTATTTCTTAGTACAAATCTTTACAATGTATAACTTTTCCCAAAATATATTAACAAAATAAAAATAATAGTAGGCTCTAATAGACATGTGTTAGTGTTACTATATACAAGTGGATCGGCCCGCGCTGGCGCGTCGGGCGTTCAGAAATCTATTTCTTTAAACAATTTTCTGTTCGAATTAAATTGTTTGATGCGTAGGAAAGTTCGAAAGTACTATGATTTTAAATATGTTGCATCTTTAAAAGGCTATACTATTAACATTGAGCATATACTCTAAAGTTAGCAATAAATAGTAAATATTAGTTTGTACATGGACAAGTGTAATAGCTTCAATTTTGTTTCCTCCTCTAAAGTGTGTAGCACTTAAACAAAAACTAAGTTTACTCTCTTCTTCATATGGACATGAAAGGCCTGAAAAGAGGTTACAATTCTAGCATTCATTAGCAAAAGTAACATAAGGGGGATATGATTTATTATAACATTTATGTCAAAGGAAAGGATAATTACAAAAAAGGGCTCAAGGGTAAGAACTGGCTAGAAACTAACCTAAAGTCTTCTTAGTAATTTGGCAAGTGAGAAAAGACATAAAATGACAAAAAAAGTTCAAATAGAGCCTTCTCATCGATCCTCAAAAGGGGCCTTTGGAAAATTCCCTAGGTCTTTCAAATAATATTTAGTATATATTTGTGTATTATGTGGCTTTCAATATTAGCTTATGTAGAAAGTTTTTGTATTTTACACTTGACATTCAAATGAAATTACCATTTCTAAGTCTACTTCTAAAATATTCAAATTAACATGATTAATTTTTGACGGCCAATTTTACTTTTCGGTGGGGTCAGACACAATGTAAGCAATGAGGTATTATAGGCTTGGAAAAATCTTTGGGGGAGGGGCCATGGCCCCCATGGGTCTTCATGTGGCTCCAGCGCCCCTGCTTAACATAAGGTTGTAAGTCGCTACTCACTTGTTAATATGACAATATCTTATGTTAAAAAAAGACACACACACACCGAACAAACTTTACGTAAGTAACACATTTGATTTTGTGGAAACGGGAAGTAGAAATGTACTTGAACTTGTCAAAATATCAAGTTTTGTTTCGGTTTAAATTTGAAAACTTCATCTAAAGGGCTTGATTTCAACGTTTATGGGAAGTTAGAAAGTAGAAATCTGGTTAGACCCAACTTGCAATTTGGGGCAGGGAAGACAAGCTGAGTGAGTCTCCCAATTGCAGCTTTTTCCAGTGAAGTTGGGAGTGATCATGGCTAGTAGGACTAAAAGAGAGAGACTCAAATTCAAAGGCAAAATTGTCCGAAATGGCTCACAAATGCACAACCCATTAGCCATCATAATTCATCAAACACATAAAAAAAAATGAAACAGGACCATACCAACACCAATATAAAGAGATCCTTGGTATCTAAAAATGGACCCACTTTCCATAACTCAATATCATACGAAACAAAGTGCCTTGAGGATCTTGGCCCTAAAGGAAAAAGCACTACAGCGACATCCCATTTCGGACAAGACACCTTTTCCAATCAAAATAACCTTCGTCGAGAATCTTTAAAAGGGCTTTAGTTCAAAAGCAAAGTTCGCTTCCAAAACGCCTTTCTATCTATAGACAAAGAAAGACACAACTCGTTCTTTGAAAACTACCCTTGCCAAACTCATAAACTTATTAGCATATATAATTACACATGAATACGTAATTAAGTAACTTATATGCCTTCTATTTCTAAAGCAATAAAACACTTAAAAATATCTGAAGATTAATTTGTGATGGTTTGAAAGGGTTAAAAGCTGTTAAAAAGCTTGTTTCATTTTCTAAATGCTTGCTTTAATATTATCAATATATTACAACATCAACATGTAGGCAGTAGAGGAAGCAAAAGCTAAGACAGGACAAGTACTAGATAATGTTTGCAGAAGAAACAATAACATTAATTTCATCAACTTTTTGTTGTCTCCTTAATAAGATTAATCACTGTAATAATAAGAGCTTTAGTTGGGTTCATTTCAATATATATGATTAACTTTTTTTTTATTTAGGACTTGACATGAATTCTAGATATATAACTATATACTATAGTAAATTACTTTCCAATCTGTTTCATCATTGGGCTTAACTTAATTAGGAGTTAAAATCTCTTGCAGTTGCTTGGGGGACAGTTGAATTTATTTAGTTAAGTGTGGGTTAGATTAACACTAATAACAGGTCAAAATGTTGGATTTAATGATGAAAGAAATATTGTTTGATGCTAAAAATGCATCTTTAATTATGATCCACATGATCATAAGAGACAATGACAGATTCTGACTCACTGTTCCTTACAATCACTCTGCTATTTGAAACTCTGCAGCCACTTTCTGCAAATTTCTGGCTTGAATTGCTTATAACTTTGCTTTTGCTGCGCATGATTATTTAACATTCCAAGTCTATGGTTCTCACTGAATTCTTTTCAAAGAAAGATAATAAGTGCTGATCATCATATATCAGAAATATAGTTAAGGGTGATGGACCTGGATGTAACATTCAATCTGATCTGAAGGGCTAATTAATTCTTTGAAAGAGAATTTTGTAAAAGAAAAAGATAAAGGTAGGCACCACCCATATTTTTTCTGACGAAGAATATTCAAAAGGGCCGGGTGTTCTAGATAACTCTAACAAAAACATTAATTATTTTGATAATTATATGAATCAGTCCTGAATAAGGCTGCGTTTAGTAGAACGGTGCGGTAGTGGTGTGATTGACACTGTTTAGTAATTATATAGATGAAATTACATTATACAGATTAGATTAGGTACTGTACAAATGAGATTATTAGAGTAGCGATTGAAACGGAATTTATACTTAAGCTCCGTTTGGATCCAAAACGATAATGAAATGATCAAACGGTAATAAAACGGTTAGAGAAGCAAAATGCAAAATTAGCTTCTCTATTTTTGTTGGAAACGATTTGAACCACAGAGAGGCCAAAATGGGTTAGCCCACACCAGCAATTTGGATGGCAAAAAGGCAAAGCTGGTTGGTGCTTAGTGAATGTTTGATGGAATATTTATGTGGACCTAGCAATGTCAACCCAACCATACTTGAAAAAAAAGTAATTGGAGGATTCTATATACATCAGAAAAAAAAAATAAATAAAACCATTTAAACATTATAATCGATATATATATTTCTTGTATAAAAGAAATGACTGGTGGGAGAGATGATGAATATGTTCGAACATGGGTTTGCTTTGAGTTCCAATTAGTTCCAACCAGGTCGGTGCCATAACACATGGTCTGGAATTTTAGTTTTTTTCGCTTTTTATGTATCAAATTCAAAGAAAACTGCATATATATAGTACTATATATGATGATAAAGTTGTCCAAATTAAGGTGAATCTCTTAGTGCCTGTCCACTTCATTTTATATATTTAGATATGCAATATTGGATATTAATATACTCAAAATCATTTGAGAAGGAGAAATTAATAACACCTGCAGAATTTGGAGAAAAAAGGGTGATTAATCAAACCTTACCCCTTCAACAAGAAACCATATGCACCAATCTCTGAACAATATAATATAAAGAGTTCTTGGAAATTTGGAACTAATTACCCTGTAATGATCTTTTCATCATGTAATAATTAAGAAAGGACAACTCTAACTGCTCATATAAGTCATTAATGGCACGAGACGAGACATAAGAAATTATGCATTTCTATATATTGTCAATTTGTTTGACTTTTTAACACTTCATTAGAAATTAAATGAAAAATATTATATCTGAAAACAGCATATAACCAACATGGCAACCTTCATGATGCGATAGAGAGGTATGGGATGGATGGACCTCTAATTTAGCTACCCAATAATTTTGCTACTTTGTTTTTTTGGCTACAAATTTTGCAACTTATCAACCCCATAAAAATAAATATGTATTTTAATCAATATATGCAAATTATAATAATAGGATCAGATTCAGAAGTTAATTAGATCCCTTACTTTAGCAAGTCTCAAAATTTATAGTTTAGATGCTCATCCTCACATTATATATTATAATATTATATTATATATATATTGTATAATAATCTTGAAGAGCATCACAAAAATAGGCCTACATATTAATTTACAACGAAAGTGAGAGACAATTGTGCGGTATGAATTGTGATACACAGAGAACCAGACATGTGCAATGCTTAAACCATTTCTTTAGCTCATATCATATTTGAAACTGAAAAGCAAATATAAATATCAACTCTAATACTATTATAATTAAAGTTTTTAATAATATAAGCTTTTAGTACGTAAAAGGAAAATAAAAAATTATTCTCTTATATTCTGTTTCATAAAAATTAATTTGCAAATTTGAACTTAAAGGATCTATATATTTCCACGTGGCCCAACGTGTTTAAAGGAAATATTCATATGAAATTATGATAACCTCCCTATTAAATTATTTGATGATAATTACACTATTTTTGATGACCTCCTTATAAAATTTTAATAACCTTCCTATGAAACTTTAATAATGATACTATCGAATTTCGAGAACCTTTTTATAAATTTTTTTTAACCTTCTTATGAAATTTTGTTAACATCCTTAAGGAATTTTGAAGACCTCACTATGAAATTTTGATAACTTCCGAATGAAATTTTGATAACCAACAACACTATGAGATGTTGATAACCTCTATATGATATATTGATAATCACGTTATGAAAATTTAAAAACCTCCATATGAATTGTTAGTAATCACACTCTGAAATTTTGATAATCACACTATGAAATTGTGATAATCTCGCTATAAAATTTTGATAAACCTCCCTATAAAATTTTGATAACCTCCTTATGAAATCTTGATAACTAAAAATTTTGATAACCTCTCTATGATTTTTGGATAACCTCATTATGAAATTTTGTTAATCTCCCTATGAAATTTTAAAAACTAAACTATGAAATTTTGATAACCTTCATATGAAATTTTGATATCCTCCCTGAAATTTTGATCACTCCATAGTAAAAGTTTAATAAGCTTCCTAATTTAGTAACCATAGTATGAAATTTTGATAACCTCCCCATGAAATATTAGTAACCTTCTTATGAAATTTTGTTAACCACACTACGGAATTCTTATAACCTTGCTATGACATTTTGATTATCTCTTTGATAACCTTTCTATAAAATTGTGATAACCACATTATGAAATTTCAATAACCTTTTTAAGAAATTTTAATAACCTGATCCTATGAAATTTTGGTAACCACACTATGAAATTTTGGTAACCTTCCCATGAAATTTTGATAACTTCCATATGAAATTTTGGTAACCACACGATGGAATTTTGATAACCTCCTCATGAAATTATAATAACCATCTTATGAAATTTTTATAACCACACAGAGACAAGAAAATCAAAATCACAATATCACCTACTCTTTTAACTCAATAATTTCCAATTAAACAAAATGAAGGCGGCAAAAAATTATATTGCACGTGTTAGTGTTAGTTTAATATTTTTATTGACATTTAAAAAATTAAAATTAAAAGTAAAATATTGAATTCAAAAAATAATAGTAAAGAAAATTTGAATGTTCATCAACGAAAATCAATTTGACAAACTTATAATGTGGTCTAAATTGAAATTTTTAATTAATTTTTAAATAATAAAATTATACTAAATTTTAATAATGGAAATTTAGAAATATAATCGAAAAAAGGGTACGATCGGAAAATATAAAGTTTCTCATTATTAGTAGAAATTTGCATGTTCATCAATGAAAATCAATTTTACAAACTTATAATTCGGTCTAAATTGAAATTTTATAATTAATTTTTAAATAATAAATCTTAATAATGTCAATTTAGAAATATATTTGAAAAAAGGGTACAATCGGAAAACATAAAGTTTTCCATTATTCGTACTTATATATATAGTATAGATAGATTTGGAGAAACTATTATTGATTTTGTCTCATTTCGGCGCAATAGGCTCATTTGAGTCTATGAAGTCCAAATTACCAAGTCAGATGTCTTGAAGTCTAAATCGGATATTCTTAGACCCAATTCGTTAATATAGAAGTCCAAATAAGGAGTCTAAGTCCAATTAGTAATTATGATGTAGTAATGATTCAGCTCTGATGCAGTATTGTTAAATCCTATTTATAGGAGGACTTCAAAAGAGCAGTTTTAGAAGAAAATTCATAACTTTTGATCCATAACTTAGAAAAATGCAAATGAGGTACCGTTGGAAAGAGGATTCTAAGATCTACAACTTTTATGTTTATCTCGAGACCTAATTCTGTCGTTTTGATGGATGATTTTGCCCTTGAAATTTCTGGACAAAGTTGATCTTCTCCTATACCGACTTGGAGAATGTTTTGGACGAAAATTTATATGCTAAAGATGATGTGGGGCATCCCTATTGGCCACTTTGGATCCTAATTAATGAGGATAATCTAAATTTTCATTATTAAAATAATTAAATAATTAAAATATTATTTAATAATGGCAATCTAGAAATATATTAAAAAAAAGGGTACAATCGAAAAACATAAAGTTTCCCCTTATTCGTATTTTTATATATAGGATAAATATATATCTATATTGCTCAAAAAGCTTACAACTGTTTTGGAGTCTTTAGCTTGCAATAATCCGAAACCTTGCAACACCAAAGAGGTCCTCCTATAAATGTCTAACAAGAGATCATCCAACGGACATGCTAATTTTATCGCTACAAAGACCTTCTAATGCTAATTTACTATAGTAAATTTGTAGAATTCATTTATGAAATTGATCACATGAAGCTACGTTAACATGTCCTGCGGCATAGTGTAACATACGTCTTGTAAGAGTGATGGCAAGAATGTAACCAACCAAACAATATCATGATCCTTAGTGCCAAAAAAAAAAACAATATCATGATCCTCTATCTGGGGTGACTTGGTTCGAAGATCCTCTGGATCAATTATCACCTTTGTTAGTGGATGATAAGTTCGGAGACGATAAACTCAAAGTCTAATCAGTTCATACGCAACAAAAAAACAACCAAAACTTACTTTTGTCTTCCTACGTCAATGGATGGAAATCCCCTGCCCCAAGTTTTGTGCCCCACTTCATGCTCATTCATCAAATCATGCCACATGTCCCTTGTGTTATACCTTGTTTGTTTTTAAATTTTAACAAGTAATATTTATACAAGAAAATAAAATAAGAAACCCACGTAAACACCATGTTTAGCCCCAAATTAACAATAAATAATTATATATAAGGGTTAGTCCTGAATTTTAATACATTCCCCATAGGGTTTTAGAATGAAAATATAAAATTTAATTTAATTACGCAAACAAGGAATAACATAAAAACTAAAAAAAGACACATGTCATTATTTGATGGATGGAGCACAAGTGGGGCACTAAAATTCAGGCAAAGATTTTCGTTCCACGTCAATTTAGTTTTGCAAGGGTAATGACTACTAATTCATGACATATTGATCTTTATAAAAAAAAAAATGACATATTTACATGGGAATCGAGCAATTTCGGGCAAATTTGAGGGTTCTGTTTTGGAGTTGGTCTGGTAATGGGCTACTAAAATTGGTCTTTCTCTTGTGAACCCAAAATCTAAAACATGAATTAAGCCGAGGCTCCACTAGGGCTCAATACATTAGCAAATAGAGATTGGGCTCAGACCAAACAGCTTTGGAGCCCAGACCAGGTTTCATCGGGAAAAGGAAAAAGGAACCCAACGAAGAATCGTGAATCTATTTTCCCCTTGTGTAATCTTAAACCCCTAAAACCCTAACGCCTAGAAGGTTCTATCATCATCCAGATCTTGAACCCCAAGCCAATTAAGCCACCCTTGTCTCCTTCTCCTATATTACGAACAATCTCCATTTTTTCTTGCATCCCAAACGAGCCGTAAGAGGAAAAGACTACTCTCAAGTTACAGTTTGAAATGGCGAAGCGTCTGATTCCTTCCCTTAACAGAGTTCTTGTTGAGAAGATCCTTCCTCCTTCCAAGACCTCCGTCGGCATTCTCGTTCCTGAGACATCCAATAAGGTATTTTCTTTTCCACTTCAATTTTTTTCTTTCTCACTTTGGGCTTCATTTTTTCCCCATTTTGGCCATTAATCGGTCCTGAATTCTGATTGATTTGATTTTGAAAATCAAACAGCTGAACTCCGGGAAAGTGATCGCCGTCGGCCCAGGAGCAAGAGACAGGGAAGGGAAAACGATCCCCGTGCCTTTCAAGGAAGGTGAAACTGTTCTTTTGCCTGAGTTTGGGGGTACCCAAGTCAAGCTTGGCGAGAAAGAGTATGTTAATTAGACTCTCTTTTGTTTCTCCTTTTCATTTTTTACTTTGAATTTTCTTTTTTGAGTTCATAAATTAAAACCCCCTTTTTTTCTTTTCTGGGTTTTGTTTGCAGGTTTCTGTTGTACAGAGATGAGGATATTTTGGGCACTCTCCATGAGTAAAATGTAGTTCAATGATTTAAGGTTGAAGGGTTCTGGGGGGTTTTAGTTGAATTAAGGTTGAATCTAAGGATATTTTGGGTTCAATGATTTAAGGTTGAAGGGTTTCTGGGGGGTTTTGTTGAATTAAATGGAACTAATGAATCATTGGAGTTGGAATTATTATGACATTGAAAGTTACTAATGGAAACTCCTTTTCTTTTCTGCTCCACTATTTTCTTTCTTGCAATTGAATTATTACAAGATCATTTTCTGTGTTGCTAGCTTGTTTGATTTGGATGTTGATTAAGAAAGTGATTTAACAATTTTTAGTATTTTTATTATATTTATTTTATTAAATGGTGGGTATATTTGGATGTCAATTTCATTCCAGCAGCTATTTGGATGAGAATGGAGGCATGATTTTGTCTAATCATTCGCCAGATTTAATTGCTCTTAATTAGAACCATAATTCTTCAAATGAACAGTTCATTGACAAAGAATTCAATATGGCCACACTTCTTTTCATGATGAGACAAAAGTCCTTAGGTTTGTTTGGTTATGGCAATTATTTAGATCAAGTTTTAACACGACACTGTAAGATGAGGGAAATTTCTGGTTGTTTCTTGTTTGTTCCTTGAATTAGCAAGCAAATTGAATGAATTAAAGGTCTGTAATATAAATAAATTACTATATATATATAAATTATAAAATGGTTTTTGTTGATTTTACTTTTAGTCACTTCTTTTTTTGGCACAAAACTTTTAGTCACTTCTAAGTTCTAACCCAATTAATGTAAGTCTGTTTTCTCCATTGTGAAGCAACATGGGGTCTTCTCTTCAAGTACAAAATAGAGAATCAAGTACTAAGATTTTTGAGGATTATGTTTGGGTGCAAAATACAAAATCAAGAAGTACGAGATTTATTAAAAAAAAAGTAAAATTAAGATTTTGAGGGATTCTTTTGGATACAAATCAAGGACAAAATTAAGTAGTACTAGTACCAAAGATTTGTGAGGATTCTAGTCAGAATGTATCATCTTTTCATCAAATGATAAAATGTATCATATTCTTTCTTCTTGGTTATGATTAGTGTTCATTTTGAAGCAATTATAAGGTTGATTCGACACCATTTAGGGTCCGTTTGACCCAGCTTATTTAACAATTTATCTACTAAGAAAAACTTAAGCTGGACCAAACGGAAAATCCAGAAGTGCTTTTCAGAAGTGCTTTTTTCAGTTGAGAAAAACTTAAGGGTCTGTTTGCCCAGCTTATTTAACAGTTTATCTACTAAGAAAAACTTAAGCTGTGCCAAACAGAAAATCCAGAAGTGTTTTTCAGAAGTACTTTTTTCAATTGAGAAAAACTTAAGCTGGGTCAAACGGAAAATCCAGAAGTGTTTTTCAGAAGTGCTTTTTTCAGTTGTTTTTGAACTAAAAGCCAGAAGCTCTAAATTGAAACTTTTTCCAGAAGCACTTTTTCAGAAGAGCTTTAAACTATGGCAAACGGGCACTTAAAGTGAGGCTCCCTTTGTTTCAGCTTAGCTTATAAGCAGAAGCTGCTTAAAGCCACAGCAGGGGAACCCTCTACTGGAAAAAGCAGTTTTTTCACTATGTTTAGTTGACATGTCAGTCAACTGATTGCAGAAACTGCTTATGCCTAAGGAAAATAAGCTGCTTATAAACACTCAGCACCTAAAAATAAATTGCTTATAAGCATTCAGCACCTAAAGAAGCACCTAAGGAAAATAAGTTGCCTAAGGAAAATAAACTGCTTATAAGCACTCAGCACCTAAGGAAGCACCTAAGGAAAATAAGCTGCTTATAAGCACTCAATCGCCCAAACAAAGGGAGCTAAGCAATATAAACTGAATTTTCAATGTATTTTCTATCAAGTCGTTACTTGATTTAACTGAAAAATGGTTAAGGTTCAAATAAAAATTTCCCCAATTATTAGGCCCTTAATTGAGATTTTAGTCTTTATAAATTATATAATGTCATGTAAGAATAAGATGGAAGCTTTTATAACTAGAAGAAAGTGATAAGAAACAAACACTGAAATCCAAGATCTTAAGATCATATTCTTTATAATTTTATTATCAATGCGTTGTATTATTTGTTTAACAATTTTATTTGTTTATTTTAGTTTACTCTAGCTGTCCCATGGATATTGGAAGTTGGCTACTCCGCTCAATTACTAATTATTAAAATAAACAATGATTATATATAATAAAAAAATGAAGCAAAATTTTGGACACGATTTCAGTCTCACATGATTGCATAAGGGTGCCATAATTCAATGATGAAATGCAGCACAACACATGAAATTATGAGTGAGATGTGAGAACCACTTTGCCTCCTTTCCTTCTTATTTTATTTTATTTATTATTTATTATATTTATTATAAGATCAAGATGAATACCTAACAAAGAGGTCCAAATCATGTGATTCTTCAACCTTTTTTGGTATATATTGTTATGAATAAGATTGATTGAAAGGAAAATTCACAATATTAAAATTGGGGACTTTGAATTAAAAGTCTTGCATTTCCATATTGAGACATGAAAATGAGATAACAAAAATGTCTCGAAAAAACTCCCACACCTTTTTTTTTAAAAGAAAAAATTATGGGCAATTTTTTTTTTAGAAGAAGATTTGCAAAAATTTCAAGGGGTAAAAAACAAAAAAGTAATACTATAGTTTCACCTTGTTGATGTGTATATATATATATATATATAAAAGCCTAAGTATATATATGTTAGTATATATTTTATAATTTCACAAATTCTTTTTGATACATAAGAACATAAATAAAAGAAAAGGCAGTCAACTACGGTTTTAAAGTGCCAATTACGACCCGGTCTTCCTCTAACAAGCGTGCAATCTGCTCAGGCGGTTCACTACAGATAGTCACTCCATAAACCGCCTCATGTGCCAACATTACCAAACCATCTGTACACCGATTTCCTTCCATGAAAATATGTTTTATATCCATGATCCAGTCACGCACCAAAATATAATAAGGATGTGAACATTCCATAGATGTTTTCAGAAAATGAACCACAATTGCTGCATCTAATTCCACAATCAATGGCCTACAATTCACTCTTTAGCTAGCAATAAACCTTTCCGTACACCATTTAATTTCACAAATTCACAGATTGATAAACAAATTGAGCAGCTAATTACTGCTCAGTGCTCAGATTTAAGTTTTAACTCCATTGGTTAG
Source organism: Corchorus olitorius (assembly GCA_001974825.2). Taxonomy (NCBI): domain Eukaryota; kingdom Viridiplantae; phylum Streptophyta; class Magnoliopsida; order Malvales; family Malvaceae; genus Corchorus; species Corchorus olitorius. Next base: position 850 of record AWUE01015087.1, on the reverse strand, counting down.
CACATGCTTTTGAAACTTCGTTTAAGCCCGAGGGTTTTTGTCAACCAAACATCATGTTTTAACAGTAATTGATATTTGTCCCAAAATAAAAACAAAATGGAATTAACAAATTGCAAAATAATGAAAATCCGGTTAGGACCCAACTCGATCTTGTTGCCAAACACGACCCTAGCCGTGGGCACGCAAGCTAAGCTAGCGCCAATCTGCATTGGTTGGCGCACGTGGCCCCACATATATTTCTTTTCCATTTGCAATTTGAAGAGAACAAAGACTAGCCTACAAGCAAGTGCAACCTCTTATCACAAACGCTTTTTGGCTTCCTTACTCCTTAGTCCTCCTTAAGTCCTTATCCTAAAGAATTGATTTACAATTATACGATTTTAGTTAAAGCTTTTACTTTTTGTGAAAGGTATGAGTTTTGAATTTTGGGATGAACCGGTGAGATTATGAGAAAAAAAAATTAATTTCTGTTCTGTAATTCATTTTATTATCATATTCATAAGTAAGAAAAAAATATAATTTTGACACAATATCATATCACCCAATCATATATTGGGTAAGTAACTAATTTGAGATAGAGTTGTCTTAAATCCGAACATAATATATGGCCAAAAAAAAACTCCAATATAATATTGGAATGGGTTGATTTTCTTTTTCTTTTTCTAAATGTATATATTAATTGGTGGAGACTTCGGTGCTCCCGTTGTGATGCTCCCACTTTTCAATGTGATGCTCCCATTTAATTCTGACCATTGAATGCATTATCTATTTTCCTGACCGTCGGATACTAAAAGATTTAACCTGCTAAACCGGTTTTAAAAACCTTTTGGAATGAATTCGTGTATGGTAG